>CM059261.1:9124881-9162666 GCA_030347555.1 Lablab purpureus | reverse complement strand
AAGCACACTAACAAACACAAAGATTGGATTGAATTCACTCTAGAAAATCAGTCCTAGACTAAAAAATAGAACACGCAGACAGTATGAAAAGCAGAGTGTGAATTCTTTGTAAGATTGCCTATTCAATTCGTTCTTGGACTTCTTAGAGAGATTCGGAAATTGATTTAGAGTATTAGAAAAACGTTGTTGCACGAGTGGGTTTCTCTCGAAAATGATTCATCATCGAGTTCTTTGAATTTTAAAGTATTTATAGCAAAGCTGTTCCAGTGATTTAAAACTGTTACTGATGAAAACAGTCGGTTGAAAACGCGATTTAACTGGTTGTTTTCATTAAAAGGAATTTTCCAGAGAGCACCCTTTTTCTGAAACTTGAAAATAGTCAGTTGAAAACACATTTTAACTAGCTATTCCAGAGAGCTAGAATTTCTTAACAAAAGCTCCAGAATTTCAACTGATTTAAATTCAGAAAAACAACTAGCTAAAATTAGCTAAAAACAAGGCTTTTAAAATGAAGAACAGTTTAACTGATTGAAATCACATTTTTAATCAGTTAAAACCTTTGAAAACATTTTAAAACCTTTTAAAACATTTCAAATCATTTTAAAACCCAAGATTAAGTCCAAGATTAATTGAAATGCATCTTACCACACATCCTAAGACACTCTAATCCTAAGACACAATCTTCATTCTTCAAGCACTATCATCTTCATCATCAAAGGTGGTTGGAGACATCAAATCCTCTTGAAACCAAGTCTTCAAGTCCAACAAATTGCATAAGGGAGCTTATGGTCATTAAGTCGCTTAGCTTTGAACATATGACCTTTGATTACATACACCCAGTTAACCTTGATGTTGTTTTTCATCCAGTGGATCAAGGGTAAGTCTTCTTCCATGAGTTGAGCATGGTTGCTCCCCCTGGGTATAAGCTGCCAAGCAAGAATAAATGCCAATAACCTCTCATCCCGCTTTATCCTGCCAACATTGTACTTGAGAATAACCGCTTCATCAATATTGCGCATGCAGGACTTATAAACGGCATCTTTGTTGAAGTCTGGTACTGATCCTGTATTTCCTTTGTTAATCTTCACTCCTTCATTCTTTAATCCAGCAATCCTTCTCCATAAAGAGTTGTCTATTCTGATTTCTCTTCCTCTCACTTGAGATATCAGCACATTGTTTTTTGCTTTAAGGTTAACATAAAACAATTTAATCAGATCAATGTAGAAGTTTCTTTCCAGTTCAACAAACTGTCTTAACCCCTGTGTTTGAAGAGTACTTTTCACAAAAAATCAGATTCTCATTGTTGAGCCAGTTGAACTTCAGTATCTTTGGAGTGAGAATCAGCTTTCTCTGCATCTTTAACTCCACATCTTCAACTATTTCATTTTGTTCTTCACGTTCTGATTCAGTCTTTTCTTCTAAGTAACTTTCTGCAGTGAGGAATTGGTCGAGGAAGCTTGACACTGGACCTTATACCTTTTGAAAATCTTTTTCAGTTGGAGTAGAAGGTCCAGCAGTTGATTCTGGAATCTGAATAGGTTGGGCTGGAGTCCCAGATGTGGAACCTCTGTTCCTGTTTGTTCTGGCTGGTTGATGAGCAGTAGCTTGTGTGGGTATGCGATTTCTTAATGATCTTCTAAGTCTTTGAAAAGCAGTGGCAATGGGTGCATCATAGTCATCGCTCTCTACTAGGAAATACTCATTTGTAGACATTTTTATCTAAGAAAAATGAGAAAGTGCAACAGTACACTGATGCGAAAATGCAGCAATGGAGAGATGCACAGTTGTGGTATTTGATATGCAGAAGGATTAGAATTATATAGAGTGATTGATAGACATGGTCAAACGAATATTAATCAGTGAATATTTTGAACAGATTTGCACTCAATCATTGATGCTCAAGGTCAGAAAATGCAGAGAGAATATGTTGAGAAATGAAAATTCAGTTTGGCAAAACCAATAAAGTAAACTCACATGCATCTGAAACTGTTCAAGCTTTGAATGACAGAGCACTCAATGTATGAATTGGTCATTTACTGATATGGTTTGAATTGTTTTGATGAAATTTAAACTGATTTCTTGAAAATTCAATTGAATTTAATTGTAGTTAATGGAATTAGTCAACTAGTCAAAGCAATTAATAGGCTGTTCTGATAGAAATAACACCAGCAGGCACATTAAATGAAATACGTCTGTTATTTCATAGAAATAAGCAAGTTATTTTATGCAACAGTAACGCAATTATGTCAGTTAAGTGAAATAAGTCGATTGTTACAAGAAATTAACATACTAAAATATGCAACAGTATAATATTTTTGCAAGTTAAATGAAATACGTCAACTATTTCACAGAATTAACAAACTGTTTAACTCAGCAGCAGAACATTTAAGAAAGATGATTGATATTTAGGATTCCTAACTCATTTCTTAGTTTGAAAAACCTATCACGACCTAAAGGCTTAGTGAAAATATCAGCTAATTGATCATTAGTTGAAATGAAATCAATCCTACAATCTTTCTTTTCAATGTGATCTCTTATAAAATGGTGCCTTATTTCAATATGCTTAGTTCTAGAATGCTGAATAAGATTCTTAGTTAGATTGATTGCGTTGGTATTATCACAAAGTATAGGAATATCAGAAAGAAGCAAATTAAAATCACTTAGTTGTTTTTTTAACCATAGAATGCATGGCAAGATGACTACCAGTAGCTATATATTCAACTATTTGTAGATAATGCTACACAAGCTTGTTTATTCACTGGTCAATGATATCAAGTAGTTCCCAAAGAGATGGCATGTTCCACTTGTGCTTTTTCTATCTAATTTGCAACTCGCAAAATCGTAATCAGTATAGCCAACTAAATTCAATTCATTACCGAGTGGAATACCATAGTCCAACATTCATTGTTCCTTTGAGATACTTGAGAATTCATTTTGTCTGCAGTGAGATGTGATTCATTTGGATTAGCTTGAAATCTTGCACATAGACACACAACAAACATTATGTCGGTCTGGTAGTGGTGTTATGTACAAAGAAAGAACCAATCAATCCTCTATACATGGTTGCATCAAGCGATTTTCCTTTTCATCAAAGTCAAGATAGCAACTTGAAGACATAGGAGTAGAGGCTTCTTTGCGACTTTCCATGTTGAACTTCTTCAATAACTCATTGCGAGTATTTTGTTTGATTTATAAAAGTTCCATTATGCAACTATTTAACCTCGCAATCCTAAGAAGAAATTTAACTCTCCCATCATAGACATCTTAAATTCACCTTTCATAGAATCTACAAATTCTTGGCAAAGAGATTGATTAGATGAACCAAAAATGATATCATCAACATAAATCTGCACTGATATGAGTTCATTATCAACTTTCTTAGTGAAAAGAGTTTTGTCAACAATTCATCTTTTAAAGCCTTGTGATATAAGGAAAGTTGTAAGTCTTTCATACCATTGCCTAGGTGCTTGTTTGAGATCATACAAAGCCTTTTTAAGTTTGTATACATGATTAGGAAGCTTAAAATCAACAAAACCAGGTGGTTGTTCAACATACACATCTTCATTAATAAAGCCATTAAGAAAAGCACTCTTGACATCCATTTGAAATAGTTTGAAACCTTTAAGACAAGCAAAAGCAAGCAACGAGTCTAATAACTTCTAATCTAGCAACAGGTGCATAGGTTTCATCAAAATCAATGTCTTCTTCTTGATTATAGCCTTTAGCTACTAATCTAGCTTTGTTCCTAGTGATTATACCATTTTCATCAAGTTTGTTCCTAAAAACCCATTTTGTTCCTATAACATTCATTTTTTTATTTCTAGGCACAAGAGACCAAACATCATTTCTAACAAACTGATTTAACTCTTCATGCATAGCAGAAATCCAGTTATCATCAAGCAAAGCATCATTTATGTTCTTAGGTTCAATTTGTGATACAAAAGTCATGTGATTGCGAGAAATCATTTAAAGAGTTTTGAGTTGTAACTCCCTTTTCAACATTTCCAATGATGTTTATCCGAGACAATCCTTTTTAGTCCTCCAGGATTTAGATAAGGCATTGTCTGTTGTAGAGTAGTCGACTGATCCAGAGTTATAGTTGACTAGTTTATCTTGTCTGTCAGCATTAGCAGATTTTTCTGCATTATCTTCATTCTTTTCTGATTTTTCAGACTTTTCATCATCTGAACCTGCAAGGGAATTACCTTTTCTCTCTTTTTGACATAAGAACTCATCAAATACAACATGAATTGATTCTTCCATAGTTAAGTTCTTTTTGTTAAAAACACGATAGGCTTTGCTATTCATAGAATAACCTAAGAATATACCATCATCAGCTTTTTCATCAAACTTTCCTAAAGATGCTTTTCCATTGTTTAATATGAAACACTGCAACCAAAAACTTTGAAATATGCAATACTAGGAGTTCTTCCATTTAAGAGTTCATAAGGAGTTTTATCAAGAATCGGTTTTAGCAATACTTAAGTACATAACAAGCTGTAGAAACTGCATCTGCCCAAAAGTATTTAGGAAGCTTGGATTCACTCAACATGGTTCTTGCACATTCTTGAAGTGTTCTATTCTTTCTTTCAACAACTCCATTTTGTTGTGGAGTTCTAGGAGCAGAAAAGTTGTGAGATATGCCATGTTTAGAGCAAAACTTTTCAAAATGTATGTTCCGAAATTCGGTTCCATGATCACTTCTTAAAGAAACAATGTTAAGATCTTTTTCATTTGAAATAATCTTTACAAATTTCTTGAATGCATGGAATGTTTCATCTTTTGAAGAAAGAAATAATGTCCAAGTGAATCTTGAGAAATCATCAACAATGACAAGCAAGAACATATGAGTTATTTCCAAGACTTACAGTTCTTGATGGACCAAATAAATCAAGATGCAATAGCTCAAGTGGTCTCCTTGTTGAGATGATGTTCTTTGACTCAAATGAGTTTCTTGACTCGCTTTCCTTTTGGCAAAATGCACATACTTTGTCCTTCACGAATTTGACATTTGGAAGGCCTCTAACTAGACTTTTGCAGCTGATTTTGTTTAATAATTGCATGTTGATGTGTCCACACCTTCTATGCCAAAGCCAACCTTCATCTTCTTTGGTCAACAAGCAAATGTTCTTGAGATTTGAGGGCTCAATGTCCAGCATATATACATTGTTTGTTCTTCTTCCAATGTGCACAATATCTGCAGTTTTACAGCTTGTATATAACACAAAATTCTGCATCAAAAGTGACTTTCCACTACAACAAATTTCACATTTAGTGACATATAAAAAGTGTCACTATAGATGTAAGAAATATAGCTATAAGACTCTTCTAGATATACCCACACACAATATTAGTGTAGATTTTAAATGAAAATTAACAACATATTTTGTGTCACCGTAATATACCCACAATTATGAGGTGTTGGTATAATTCAAATAATATCACTATAAGTTATACTTAAAATATCTAACTATATAATGTTAATATGTCTTTATATCTATTGTAGGTAATCCAATCAATCAAGAATCCAAATTTTTAAAACAAAATACTGAAATTCTCTTTGTGCAGTGAAATTCCTCTATACGTCTACCAAAATGCTTCCCATTTTCAGAAAATTACAAAACTGGAATGATAACAGAAAATAATTTCATTTTATGTTGAATAATGATCAATGGAATATATACATGAATAAAACACGTGCCATACATCAATAATTCCATCTTGGGCTACCAATCTTCCAGAAGCAATAGTAGCACCTCCAGCCAAAAAACTTGAGTGCTGAAATTGGCCTTTCTTTTTCTCACCAACGTACAAAATTCTAGAAGAGCTGAGTACAAAAATCCACTCAGATCCCTCCACAGTGTGTACAAGGTTCTGGCTCTTTTATAAACAAGCCTTCCTCCCTCAATAACCACTTCATATGCTTCCCTCTCTTTCTACATTTTCAAGCAACAAAGTGAATTCTGGTGGCTGCTAAAATAGTCTAGAGTCAAATCTATTGAATGGCATAAAGAATCATTTAAAAGTTGTAATTATAAGTTAATTCTTTTTGTACATTGAATGCACATGCACAAATGCCTCGTTGGTAGTTTACTAATCAATGGATTTTGGGCCTACATTTGATTTTGCAGTCAACAGAACTAGCTAGGCAATTCCATACACCACTACTGTTCTTACCACTCTAGAATTGACCAAAGATTATATAGTAAAAGTCCATACTACCGTCAAATAAAAATGCATAAAAGTCTCATCATATGTTGTTTGTGTGGCATTGTCAAAGAGATGTGGTGAAAGAAACTTATGGGTCCAAGATACTTTATGCATTGCTTATACAGTTCACTTCTTAGGCACTCCTCATGATTCACTTCTTTCCCATCTCCAACGTCCAACCTTCATGTCACATAACATGTAATTACCAAATCAGAAAATTAAAATCAAAAGCGTGCTCAAACTTTTCTGCAAAATGTGTATTCTATTACCAATAGAAAAAGGGTTGTGAACTCTGGCTGTGAAACCAAACATCATAGTATAAGTGCAGATTGTGCCCATAACGGTGACGTGGATCAATCTGAAAAACACACGTGAATCTTAGTTTGATGAAAATTTAAAACTCTGAAATTAATCAAGATGTGAACACGAGCTTACAGCTTCAAGCCAGTGTCTTAGAGCTAATTTCTGCGTCTTATCATCTTTGCACAAACCTTTTCCCATCTACCAAGTGCGCAAAAGAAGAAGAAAAATATTTTTAAAACAAAATACTGAAAGAAAAAATGTCGGAAAGAGAACGAGAACTTTGAATTTGTCACTGTGGTCCCAGTCAAATATATAATTGGAAAAGACAAATTATGTCAAGTCAATTATATTTGAAGCATGCATTGTATTTTATTGGAAAACAAATGGCTTTAATATTAAAGCCAGCAATATTTTTTCAGAGATTCTAGCTTCCCACACAAAAGGGGTACCTTAGCGGCCATGGTCCTAGCTCTTGCCCATTTTGAACTAGCTGTTTGATTTACCAGAGTCAAATTTTGATGGGGAACACCTGCTAAGAGCAGCAAAGTCTACGGCTTTCCACCTGAAATTAGGATTTCAAAGAAAACACTCATTGAGAGAAAATTAATTAAGCACGAAATCAACCACTAATCATTGAATTCTAATTGAAAAAATAGTGCATACACTGAAAAATACAAGTTTCATAGTGTCATCTAATAAAAAAATAGTTATTACTTTAAAAATCGCATTGTCTTTCTCATCGCATTCAAGCAATTCATCAGGCACCTACCTACCATGCAAAAGAAGAATAGTCATATTTGACATAAAATTAACCAACAAAAGCCAAAAGTGAGACTACAAACAACATTTAATATCGATAAAAAGAGAATATGAAAGAGAGCAGTGGAATGCAAGGTAGAATCACTCAAATTACCATACTCATCCTTGAAACTCATAATCGTCAAACGCTCAGAGAGGAATTGAATCCAAGTGCTGCATTTTTCCCATTTTCAAAATTCGAAGATGACAATTACTGGGAATTGAGAGAATCCAAGGGATCGCAATAGTGTGGGAGGGAGTCATGGAACTCAGGCGCAGGAGAAGAAGACCGACCCCCTCCTGTGGTCAATTCAAGTCAGCGCCGCCCTCAACTCCGCTGCCGTCTCCCTCCCTTCCGTCGACCTCGCCCACCGCCTCGTCTCCTACATCTGCTTCGACAACCACGTCCCCCTCGCCTGGAAGCTTCTCGACAAAGCCATGTCTGTCAGGATCCTCCCTTCCTTGCTCGCCCTCTCCCTCCTCTCCACCCGCGTCCTCCCCCACCGCCATCTCCACCCGGCCGCCTACTCCCTCTACATCGACCTCCTCCTCAACCGCCACGCCTTCTCCCTCTCCTCCCACCTCCACTCCCCCAATTACCCCAAAGTCATGGCCTCCATCCACCACTCCCTTCGCTTCTCCCAGGCCTTCTCCTCCCACGACCCCCAACCCGGCCTCGCTTCTCCTGGGCCTTCTCTTCCCTAAACCATTGTTAATTTATTAATTTATTAAATCATTAATTTATTAATATATTATTATATCATTAATTTATGTTACTTAATTAATTTTAATTTAATTTTGAAAAAAATTGTAATTACCAGTAAATTTTATGAAATCAAATAAAATTTTATTATATTTTTATCATTATGATCTTATTTTTATATTACTTTAATCTATTTAACTATTAATTAAATGTTATATATTTTTTTAATAATAGATTTTACTCACACTTAAAAATATGTAGTTATAAAATCCTGAATTTTACATATATTAAATATATGTAGGTAAAAATATTTTTTAGATTTAACCATATTTATTTAATATGTGTAGGTAGAAGTGAGTGTAGGTATAGATAATATTTTTTGTAGTGTTCATACATTTGTCACATAGCTGACTTATACTTAGTAGAATGTGTTTCAATCCTTCAACAAAGAGTATATCCTTTATCTCGTGAAGAAGAGCAGCTTCCTACATCTCCGTAACCTTTGATTTTGCCCTTGCTATTGTCTCCAAATGTAACAAAACCAACTTCATATGCCTTGAAATTTATCGCCTTTGATTTGTCACCTGTCATATGTTTAGAGCAACCACTATCTAAATACCATAAAGCTCTCTTTGCTCTTTGACGGATCCGCAAAACAAAGTTAGTTTAGATATGTAGGTCCCCAAAACAGGTTGGGTCCTTTATAGTTAGGAATAGCATATGATTTGGGTTTCCAATAGTATTCACCTCTTGAAATCCCAAAATTCTTGATATAGCAATATCTAGATATATGTCCATGTTTCAAGCAATAAGAACATTTTTTAAATCATTACTTGGATAAGATTTATACTTTGCAACATGATAATGTTTTGCGGATTTTCCATAACCAAGACCATTTCCATTAGAATATCCAATTTGAGAATCTAGTAGTTGATTATTAAGTGTATTATGACCAATTTGAAACTTTCCCAATGTTTTAATCGGATAACCAACTTTATTTTGGAGATTTATGCAGCTTTCACACTTTGCGATTTGATTTTATCACATTCGGACTTATCGGATTCTATCCGATTTTTCGGTCCAGGATTACGTATTTTAGTTGACTGTTTTCATCTTTCAGTCTGCTATTCTAGTTTTCCAGTTCTAGTAATTTGTTTTCTAGCCAGTTATTCAGTCCTTTTAGTCGATTATTTTGATGATCCAGTTTTTTTGCTTTATCACGTAATTCTTTGAATGCATCAAACAAGGTGTCATAATTCTCACTAACATCAGAATCACAAATACTCACTTGGCTAGATGTTTCTTGATTAGCTACAAGGCACAGATTGGCTTGATTTTCAGATTCAGAATCTGAAGTTGATGATTTGCTGGAATCACTTTCATCCCAGGCCATGTATGCTTTCTTGCCTTTCTTAAAATGAGAAACACGTTTCTCTTTGTCTCTTCTTTCCTTTCTTTGATTCAAGAGAGGACAATCTATCTTGACATGTCCTAGATGCCCACAATTAAAGCAAGAGAAATTAGAAGAATTGAAATCAGATTTTCTGGTGTACCTCTTCTGATTTTCTTGAAATCTGTCTTTTGGGTTATTCTTCCTCTTTAGGAACTTTCCAAACTTCTTAACCAGACATTGCAAATTCGAGATCGTCATCTTCTTTCTCTTCATCACTCTTTAAGCATTCCTTGGCTTTTAGTGCAAGACTCTTGTTCTTTTTATCGAACTCTCCAGCTTGATCAAGCACCGCTAACTCTAGTTCGTGTTCCCTTAGTTTTCCAAACAGAGTGGCATTGTTCATGACAGATCAAGTCCTTTGTTTCAATGATTGTTGTGACTTTCATCTGCCGCCTTCTACTTAGGCACTTGAGAACCTTAATGTTGAGTTCTTCATCATCAAATTTCTTTCCCAAACCCAACAGATGGTTCACTATATGTGTAAAACGTTTCTGTACGTCTTAGATGCTCTCTCCAGGTTGCATCCTAAACATTTTATACTCTTGGATAAGGGTGTGCTTTCTTGCTCTCTTTACCTCTAAAGTACCTTCATGGGTAACTTGTAGAATATCCCACATTTCTTTTTTTGTTGTGCATTAAGAGACCCTGAAAAACTCATCAAGATTTAGAGCAGATGTTAAAATGTTTTTGGCCTTACTGTCAAACTGAGCTTTTCTGTTTTCTGCATCAGTCCACTGTTCCCATGGCTTTTCAATCAATTTTCCATCTTCGACCTTCCACTGTTGGAATGAAAGGACCATTAATCACTCTGCATCCCAGACGCCTCATCAATAGACTCGAACAATATCTTCATTACGGCTTTCCGAAGGGGTAATTCGCTCCTACAAATAGTGGAGGTTTGTTGGTAGATGCTCCTTCCGCAAGGGTAGCTTATCACCCATCTTGGATCTTTCTTGAGTACCTTTCAATTACCTGCCTACGATACCAATTGTTAGATGTGGAATTATATCAAGAAGGGGGAGGTTGAATTGATATAATGATTTATTGAAAACTTTTTCAGTATCGAAAAATTTTACCGATGTAGTATACTTGAGAAATAGTTAACTAATTATTGCAAAATAGTAGGTTAGTTCAACATGCGAGAATATAAGAGATGATGAAGGATAAGAAAAGATAACACCAAGGATTATACTGGTTCGTTCTTTATGCAAGAACTACATCCAGTTGGTGATCTGTAACTCCAACAGATCTTAATCACTATCAGAAATGAATTCTTTACAAAAATCTTTCTTGAAGACTACAAGAAATACAAAAAATCTATTCTAAACTCTATAGAACAGATCTTAACTCCTTGACTCACACCGAGTCAATGTGATCAACCCAATCACGGATAACGGGGTTCGAAAAACCCTCTAAAAAATCTCTACCCAGAGATTAAAAGAACACAAAGAAAAGTGAAAACAAGATTCTTCTTCAAAAGCTAAAAGCTAAAAGCTGTAAACAAATTCTGCAGAAATCTCTTGCTCTGATCTTATGCAACTCTGTATGTATTCTCTTGAATTCTTTCGCACTCAGATTTGTCCTTGAGAGTTGTATATATAGGAAAAGATAAGAGCTATGGGTCGTGCTCTGTTGAAAGGAATAAAACGCGTTCTGCTGTTTTCTGCATAAAGGGGAACCTGAAACAAAATAGTCGACTGAAGCAGCAAAGCAGTTAGCTATTTTCATTAAACTTATATTCCTGGTACATTAATGAAAATAGTTGACTAATGCAACAAAATTAGTAGGCGATTAATGATTAATATAAACGACGAGGTTATTATATCTCAATTAGCTAACTCTTTAACATATAATCTAACATCTCCACTAAGCTGTATAATCATAAACCATTAATCAAAGTCCCAACAACATCCTTAAAACATCATCAAATCCAAAATCATCAACATATACCGGTTGTATTTATTAGACTTATAAAATATCTTAAAAAATGTTTTATATTTATTGTGTTTTTTAATAATAATCCTTTTGTAGATATTGATTTGAAATTCCTAAAACATGTGATACTTGCATTCAATTAGTGTTCTTTAAGATTATGCTTAAATTGATTTTTACGAAACTCAATAAAAAAAATTATGATCTTGTTTGTGTATGATAATTTTATACAAATGTTTGATATCTTAGTTTATTATTTAGAACTTAACTTGGTGTAGACAACTTCAAAACCTCTTATATTGATCTATTAGTTGGTTGGCAATGTTGTAAAAAGTCCAAAACATATTTTCTTTTAACACAAAAATATTTCAATTCCAAAGAAATATTTCAAAGATAAGGTCCTTCATTTTATACTCTTTTCATAAATGCTCTTAAAACATTTTACTTTCTTCCAAATAATTTTTTTATAACGAGGCATGCCATCAATATTGGATATAATTATTCCATCTCTTTCTTTCTTTAAAACATGAAGTTTGGTTTGACTTGTTGCTTGAGGACATCTAATATCTACTGCTGCATCTAAAACAGTTAAAACAATATGATCTGTCTCTTCCATAAACATCAATTTAGCAATCTTACAGTAAAACAATTATACCAGCAGAATGATACAATCTTATAAACTTCCTCATATTTGTATATGTAATTGAAAGTGGCATGGATAAAAATTAATATTACATTGAAAATTGAAATAACACTTTGCATGATAATTATTATGAAATGTACTTTACATTGGAAAATTGAACTCATAGCTACTTATGAGCGAGTGTTGAAGCCTTGAAGCAAATTTTTTTTTATCAGCAACAAAGAATATATAAAATGGATCACCAAATGAGGATGCTCAACCCATATACAAGGACAAAAAAATGATGGAGAAATACAAATGTATCATTACCTCAACTTTTCTCCAAAACTAAAAAACAAGATGTCTGAAATAACGGAGATTAGCACACATTAGAATACCAAAATATAACCTCCAATAGACATAACATACACATTTTCTATTTAGTACCAGTAATCAGAACACCCTAAAGCTCTATCCCGTAAAAAATATTGCAGTGCGATGCCACACCTTCCATTTAGCTCAAATCTTGTTTTCAAACCTTGCATGAAAACATCTAGGTCGTGCAAGCCTGAACCACATTCAAGAAAAAACATATGTGTAATATAAACTCTCGACTGTAAAGCGCTCAATACAATACAAATCTATCCTTCCCATTTTAAAGCTTATACTGAAAGATGCTCATAACTCTAAAAATTCTCTCCCAACCAGTCATATACCACCCACACAAACTAGTAGCTATAATAGTAAATCTCTCCCCATATCCCACCCCCACAAAGAGAATATAAAACCAAAACCTAGATCTGTAAGGATTTGATACACAATATAGGATTTTATACCATTCGCAAAGGAAAAAGAGCTTTAGGGAATTTGTTTCTTAACCATGCCCATATCCTCGTTTGAACACCTGCAAAAATGTCATCATCCTCCTTATTGGCGTTTTTGAAAATGATTGCATTTCTAAAATTCCATATTCCCCAAATAATGGTCATCCACACAATTTCCCGGATCCTCATTACCTTTAACATTTAGATGTGGTAGCATAAACTATTGGAAATGTAAGGCAACCTGATTTGGTAGGGGTAATACCAATGCCAACCCATTTATAACATCTAATCCACACCCAGTAAGCTACTTGGCGAGTGAAGAGAACATGGTTTGCAATTTCATCTTCCATTTCACACAAAACACACAAGTTACTACCACTAAAGCCCCATCTCCTCATTAATTTGTCCTTAGTGGCTATGCAATTTAACATAACCCTCTAAGTAAACACTTGTCTTGTGGGTATGGATTTAACTCTCCAGATTTCTTCCAAAATATTTCTTTCCTCATTAACCAACCTTCGGTCGACCATGCATATCTCGATTTATTTGTATACTCTTGGTCCTCCCCGAGGCTTCCATATCCTCTTATCCGCCTTTAGTCTAGTCGGGCCTTTCTCCCTTAACTCATTGCATAAGTTATCATGTACAACTTTCTCCGATTCGAAGTAGGTTCTCCTCTATTTTAAATTACACTCCCATCTATCATTAGTCCACCCCCTAACTCATTTATTGTTTTGTTCTTGTCTTACGTGATGTTATACATTCTAGGGTATCTAACTTCAAGCTTTTCTCCTCCTAACCATCTATCCTCCCAAAATCTAATCCTACTCCCTTCCCCTACCTTCCAATCCATATTCATTTCCAACCAATCTCTCCCTTGATCATCCCTACATATTTTATTTATGTCTTTCCACCAAATAGATGCATTATTAATTGTACCACACTTATCTTTTCTATCACAGTACTTTGACCATAATACCTCCTTCCATAAGCATGAAGTTCCATCTTGTAACCTCCAAACCCATTTCACAAGCAAGGCTACATTGAACAACTTTATGTTTTTCACACCTAGTCCCCCTCTTGCTTTGTTTTACACATTGTCTCCCACTTGACCCAAGCAATGTTTCTACCTTCTTTATTCCAATCCCATAGAAAATTTCTTTGTATCTTCCTCATTTTAAGTTCTACTTTTGCAAGTACTTTATAAAAGATAAATAGAAGAGAGGTAATCTTTGTAAGAACATATTTAAGTAGACATATCCTACCTCCTAAGGATAAGAATTTCCCTTTCCATTTGGCTAACTTATTTTCAAACATAAAGATAATGTACCTGCCAAAACGATTCTTTCCTTGGGTTTCGCCTACTTTGAGACCTAGATATAAGAATGGACACATCATAGTCTTACAATTAAGCACAATTGCCAATGACTATTTCACGGATTCTTAAAGTCCTACACCTCCAAGTTTTCTCTTGTGAAAGTTAACTCTCAGTCTAGAAGCCAATTCAAAACACCTTAATATGCTTTTGATAGTTTACCATACATTGCATTTCCGGTTTTACATATAAAGAGTGTATCATCGAAAAGCTGTAAGAAGTTCACTTCCACCTCTTTCGCCTAACCACTTACTCCCTTCAAGTCTTGGTTAATCGTTGCTTTTCTTACTGCCCCTTCCAAACCTTACGCCACTATTAAAAAAAAGAAAAAGGGGCTAATGGGTCTCCTTGTCTCAATCCCTTTTGTGGTTTGAATTCTCGAGTTGGGCTACCATTAACCAATTGGATATGGTTATTGATTCTATACATCCCTTTATCCGAACTTATCCACTTATTATTAAAACCTAATTTGGCCATCACGTAATACAAAAACTCCCATTTCATTGAATCATATGCTTTTCATAGTCCACCTTCAAGATTATTCAATTTCTCTTCATCCTTTTTACCTCATCAACTACTTCGGTAGCTATGAGTACACTTTCTAATAAATCTCTCCCTTAATGAAATTCGTTTGTGAATGATTAATAATTGTAGGTAAAACACGCTTTAATTCTATTCGAGAGGACTTTGGCAATTAGCTTGTACATACTCCTACTAATGAAATTGGTTTAAACTCATCTAGTGTTTGAGGGTTATCCACCTTTGGTATTAATGTTAGGAAAGACGCATTACACCCTTTAGTAATCACCCCCTTTTCTTTGCCGGTTCTAAGTCATCTTTTACAATTACTTAATGTTCTCTAATGAAATTAAGATTAAACCCATACGGACCAGGACTCTTGCTTCCATCATAATCCCACACAACATCTTTTAACTCCTCCCTGCTTAGATCAGTTGTGAGCACATTATTTTTTCATCTGAAATCATAGGAAAAGTTATATTGTCCAATTTGACATCTACACTTTCGTTCTGTTTAAAATGCATTTCAAAATGCCTCTTAACATCAGTTTTCACTATTGTGGGTTCCTCACTCCACCCCCTGTATATGTACACCTTTAATATCATTCCTGTTTCTCCTCCATTTCAACCTCAAATGAAAATACTTTGTATTAGAATCACCATTATTTATCCACTTCACTCTTGTTCTTTGTCTTTCCACTCACCTCTTGCTTATAATTTAGGTTCTTAGTTTAAGCTAACAAAGATATTCTTTCTTGCTTTTCATCATCCTCTAGCCTGTGTTGTTCATCCATTTTTTTCTAAAAACCCCACCTTATCCATGACCATATTTTTGCCTTATTAATATCACCAAAAGTCTCCACATTCCATACCTTTAAACCTATCTTTAGTCCTTTAATTTTTCTCTTTCCATAGCCACATCTTTCCCCGCTTCCATACTCATCACTCCACAACTTTTTTACCTCCTCTCTTAATGTTTTATCCCCTAACCAAACATCTAGTGACCTAAAGGTTTGGGCCCTTGACAAGCAGATTTTTGGTCGCACAAAATTCGATCAAAGAAAACAAGTTAACTAATGTAATATAGCTAACCCGTGTCGAATCTCACAAGGACACAATTGTAGGAGTGTAACCATTGTTAAACATTGTTCTCCAAAGAAAAGTTAAAATAAACAATAACAACAATAATAATAATAAAGGGGGTTTTGTCGAGCCGATAAAATTAACAATGTAGAGTAATAATTGTAAATAAATAATTAATGAAAACTAAAATTAAAAGCACATAGTAAAGAAAATTATAAATAAAATAATTAAGGGAAACTAAAATTAAAAACAAATATGGAAATTAAATTATTTAAATACGAAAAACTAATGCATGCGAGAATTAAATCGCGATGCTAAGAATTTAATAATGAGAACGTTTATAAACACTTATATGATTAAAATAAATAAATTAAAAGACAAATTTAAAAGGCAAAGCAATAATTGAAATGAAATTATTATGCTAATTCAAATAAAATAAATAAACAATTAATAGTTAAATCATAGATTTTAAGACAGAGCAATAATTAGGCGATATATTGATGCTAATTCAAATTATAATAAAAATAAATAAATAATTAATAATTAAATGAAAAATGTATTCAATTAACTATTAAAATTTAAAATGAATAAGTAAAATACTGAATTTAAAATGTAGGCTAAAATTATAAAATACTGAATTTAAATTAAAAGTAAAATGCTAATAAAATTACTGGAGTGTGAAGAATAAATGGATATGTGTGAGGGTGTGAATGTGAATGTGAGAAAGTAGAGTGTACAAAATTTAAATTATTGACCAAAATTAAATAAAATGAAGGCCAAAATATGAAATAATGAAATTAAATAAATTAATATGAAAGAAAACAAAACCAAGAAATTGTAGCGAGAGCTCCTAAAACTTTCCGCAACTTCACCTTCAAACTAACAAAACTATCATGAGAAAAAGAGAGAGGAAGGAGAGAGACTATTGCTATGGTGAAGTGTGTTTTCCTTCCATCTAAATCTCCTATTTATAGTAGATTAGTCAAGGTCTTATTACAAATAAAAATCTGAAAATTAATTACAATTCAAGTCAAATATTTTTTTCCCCGGATTTGATTTTGCTGATTAGGAGATCCTCTGCCAAGAATAGAAATAATTGCTCCTTCAGAATAAATATTTCTTCCACTGAATTTAGTTTCTTGATTAGGAGATCCTTTGCCAAGAATAGAAATAATTGCTCCTTGAGAATAAATTTAATACTTCAATTTGATTACGGTTTGAATTTGCGGGAAGGAAATTACTGAAAATGGGGAGTTGATTATGCACGAATTTCAAATTTTCAAATGAAGGCGGCCCACGCATTGAAATAGGCACATTGAATGCACCTAAGTTGCACCTCACTGTTGGTTTCATGATAAATGGGTTGCGAGGAATTTAATTTGGAAGATTGAAAGGTTTTCCCAACGAAGCACCTTGGGCTCATCTCAAAATAACTTGAAGTTCTTTTTATCCTACAAGAAAAGTCTCAACCAGAAAAAAAAATACATATATGCAATATGAATGTATGTTTTGATGTTAAAAATATGTAAAATGCAATAAATTTACTAAACTTAAATTATGTCATTGTTTTTATAAAAATGTGCAAAATGCATGGTTTAAGAATAGAACAAATGGCTTAGAAAGTGTTCTTAGATAAAAAATAAAGAGTAAAATGACATACATCATCCCGATACAGAACACTATCTTTTACTATCGGTGCACAATGATCGAAACACACCTATCCAAGACAAATTGTTTACATCCTAGCCATATTTATAACCACCCCTCTGTCACAACACATCTATCTATTCTACTCATTGCAGTCCCATTCGGACGATACCATGTAAAGTTCTACCCACAATTGGTATATCCAGGAGTTCCATATTCTCAATAAATTCATTAAACCCCTTGTATTCTCTGTTATTGTTTCTCTCTACTCCTCTACCTCTTCTTTCCTCTCTTTTCGGACAGCATTGAGAGTCACCAATTAGGCACCAAATGGTTAATGTTGTTATTCTTTAATTGTGCATATCTCTTCCCGTAACCTCTCCTTATCACTAAGTTGGCATGGTGAATATATTCCCCACTACAACCACAACATTTTCTGTTTTTATCCCAATAGTAATAATAAACCCCTTTCCCATATACACCCTATTACATTCAAAAGCGCTTTATCCTAAATGCTTAGGATCCCCCGACTCAGTGTTACGATGGGTTATAAGCCCAATCAATTTCATTATGTCCCCACATATAATAACACATTTCTTTGTTTATTAGGCACATTTTGGTCTCTTGTATTCATATCATTACAACCCTTTCTTTTGTTATCAACTCCTTTACAAATCTAACCTTCAGGGTCCCCCTAAGCCTCTTATGTTGATTGTACTAATTAACATGACTATTTACTTTCTTCCCACCTCGCTTTATAATTTATTATCTTTATCCCTATTTTCCATCTCTCGCTAATTTATCAATTATAGTAACCTCCTCCCCATTATACTAAAACCCGCATCCTTTCCTATTTTCCATAACCTATTAGCTTCGAGTTACTATGATTTAGCCAAAATAGTCTATTACGAGTTATCAAATTCCTTATCCAGAAATTGAATTAGACATCACAAAACTGACTGGCCTGCTTACATGCTTATCCTTTGCCTTAGTTGTTGTGGTGTTTAGCCTATTACTTGACTTATTTTTCTTCACCGCTAGTTTCACCAGTAGTTCCACTAACTCTGTGAATGGAATGCTGCTTGGATCAATAGGAGATTGATTGACTAGGATGTTACGGTTTTTGTCCCCTTAAGCTTCGTTGACTTTCCTATCAATTTCATTGTCGATGTTTCCTTTCCCTTTCGAATTCAATCTCTTTACCTCTTGATCAGTTTCTCCGCTTCTACCTCCATTTGTGGCATGCATTGTTCCAGGTTCTTCAATTCCATTCCCTGTATAATTATTGCCTCCTACATTAGTATTGACCATTGAAGGTGAGTGAAGTTGCTCATCTACATGGTTTGCTTTGCCTCCATCTCCCTCTTGGTCAATTGGTGTCCTGCCATTGTTGATCTTGTCTTTTTTGTCGCCATTGAAGCTGCCCATAAAGCTTTGCGTTGCCTCTGCCTGTACATGAACTTTACGGGTAACATTTTCATCCTCGTCATGGTTATGCCCATGGATACCTACATTCATCCTAGGTGTTGGGAGGTGTTGTACTTCTTTGCAAATCCTTCCTTCAATGTCTCCTACTAGGTCATCGCATTCCAATTTGTACCAGGGGCTCATCCTTTCATTGTTTGCTGCTTTGTTAAGACACTCATTACTTCTTTTTTCAATTTGGGCTTCCTTCTGTTGTGGGTTGCACCCCTCTAACTTAAACATATCGCGTAAAGTTTCCAGTGGCTTTTGTGCCTCAATTTCGTTCCATTCCAACTACCGCCCTTCCTATGTTTCTTTGACCATGGAGATGTCCTTTCCTTCATCTTACGAGTGCACGTTTTCCTTTTGGTGACTAAAGTATTATATGGCTCTGGTTCATAGTCCGCTAACCTAGACTTTTCCTTTCTCATTACGTTTCCAGACCATTTTGACACTGTTTGTAACGGTACCTTTTCATGCCCCTCCATTTTTGTACTTCGTTCTCTAGTAACATTTTCTGGTGATTCCACGGTCCCCTGTGCCTTGAGTTCGTAATTTATCTCCTCCTCCTCATCAAAGTTTGAAGCTGTGTTTGATGATGACCTAATCGAGGAATTTTCATCTTCCAGTTCTCTTCCTTTTTCCCCATACGCTCTCGTATAAACTCCTATTATTGGGCTCTCCTCCTCTAGAACAATTTCATATATTGCCCCACTAATTTTGATCATTTCCTTTCGATTCGCCTCACATCCATTTTGTAGTCTTATGCATAGTCTAGCGAACTCCAGATGTTTCCTAATCTTTAGTTGCTTTGTCTATTTCAACCGGTTTCCCTCTTGGTATTACCAACTTCAGTAAAACGGGCCTTGTTCAACAATGATGGGGGTAGTTCTCTACACCTTACCCACACTCTTCTATGAGATTAATTAAATATTTTTAATAAATTTCAAGATTTTTAATTTAATTAACATACTTTTTTTATTATTTTAATATTTACTGTAAAGTTGATTTTAATATATAGTATTCATCTTTATAAATATGAAAAAATTAATTTTAGAATATGAAGTCTTATTTAAATAAATATTGAAGTCTTAGGTCCCTTAAACTATATATTAAAATCAATATAAGACTTCAATATCCTTAAGAAATACACAATCTATTATTAAGCTTCAACAATCCATCAATTCCTACTCGAAAGTCATTATCCTTACCTTGGTTTAGCTTCTCTACTTGGACTAATAGGAAAGGATCTATTTTCTATCCGCTTCTAATCTCTTCAATTAAGTTATTGGTCACTCGAGAGCTCCCAATCTAATACTACTAGTGGTTAACTCACAAGATGAGCTTATATCCTTAAAATCCTCTATAAGGTTAAACTCTCTACATTGGCCTTACCAGAGTGGTAGTTAAGCTGAAAATCATAATCCTTAAGAAACTCTAACCATCACATTTGCCTTATATTCAATTCCTTTTAAACACTTCAAAACTCGACCCAAGGTAATGTTTCCATAACTTAGGGACGAACACTATCACAACTAACTCCAAATCATGGGTAGGGTACTTTTGCTCATGAACTTTAAGTCATCTAGAGGTATATGCTACTACTTTACCATTCTGCACAAGCACTATCCTAAACTCAACTTAGAGGCATCATAGTACACTACAAATGTTTCAATAGGATTGGATTGGGTAACACTAGTATTAGTGCACTAATTAATCTTCTCTTCGGTTCGAAAAGCTGTCTTCACACTTGGCATCCATGCAAAAGTTGGTTCTTCCTAATTAACTTAGTTAAGGGCAAAGCTAACCTAGAGAAAGTCTCCATGAACCTATTTTAATATCCAGCCAATCATAGAAAACTCCTAATCTCAAAGACTAACTTTGGTGCTTCCTCTCTAGCACAACTACTTGCGGGGTCTACAACTATCCCTCCTTGGAAATTACATGACCTAGGAAGCTCATGTTAGCATATTTCAAGATCAAGTGTTAATGAAGTCTTCCAGAATTTTTAATGAAGTCTTAAAGTTTTGATGATGAAGATTTAAAGTGATCCAATCAACATTAAAGACTTGTGTCATCTCACAAAGGAAGGTTGCTTGATAGAAAAGGAAAGGCATAAAGAGTGTTTAAAGTTTTCAAGAGAGAAGATTGATGAAGATTTTCTCAAGAGCTGAAGTTTCAAGAGTAGAAGGTTCTATTTTGGGTGTTGGATAAAAGAGTAAGTCATAAATCCCATTCAAGACCTTCCCAAACAAGAGAGCAAGTTGTTTTCTCGCAAAAGCGTTTTTCTACGCTTTTAATTGATTATGATAACGTAGATAATCGATTATTTAACTTAAAATTTGAATTAAAAATGTTTAACGAACTAAATAATCGATTAAGTGTCTTTGATAATCGATTATATTGGTTCTCGGTTAATATAATCGATTATGGCGTTAATCTAATCGATTATATCAGACGAAATTAGTTTTCCAGTTTTTAAACATGATATAATCGATTAAGCTTTTAATATAATCGATTAAATGAGTCGTTTTTGCGAATTCAATGCCAAATCAACCTAAGAATGGAAACTTTGGAGCATTTTCGAATTATAAAATGAAAGAGAATGTCTTAGGTTCAACACATCTGATTAAACACAAATATTCAAAGTGTTTTTGCACCTTAGCTTTTCAAAACCGTTTTCCTGCTCTCTCAAGTTTGATCAAGTCTTTGGAAGTGGTGATCATTGTGCTTAAGCTTTCTATCCAGCACTATATCAGGTGTATTCTTTTACTGTTTTTATTAAAGGGAAAATTCATGCCTTGTATCTGTTCTAAGGGAGGTGTGTTCATCTCTTGTGTGTCAAGAGAGGTGGGTTTCATCCTCAGTGTGTCTGGGGAGGTGTTTCATCCTTAGTGTGTCTAAGGAGGTGTTTCCTTTATCTTTATTTGTTATTTCATGAATTGGTGTTTGTAATTTCAATTAAAGATAGTGGGGTGATCATCACGCATTTGTGGTGGTTGGGAACTGGACGTAGGATTGGCTTAATCCGAACCAGTATAAATCTCTGTGTTCTTTCTCTTTCCCTATCTCTTTTTATTGTGGATCATATTAACGATTGCAACTCAAGCTGCATTAATCAAAGGTTAAGAAAAATTCGCATCCTAGTTTTTGAAAATATTTCAAAATCTGGAAATTTATTTAAAAGGGAAAAGTTTATTAAAAATCCAATTCACCCCCCCTCTTGGTTTTTACACTGCCGTCTTTATTTACCAATTGGCCTTAGAGCTGGTTTTTTGAAAATTACTCAAAAACTAGATCCTTATGGCAGAAAAAAATCAAACTTTTGCTGAGGGTGCATCTATTCATAGACCACCACTCTTTACAGGTGAAAACTATCCTTTTTGGAAAAAGAGGATGGAGATTTTTCTTAGGTCTAATGATCAAGGCGTTTGGGATGCAATTGTAGATGGTCCATATATTCCAATGACTGTTGTTAATGAAGCGCAAGTACACAAAGTGAGAGCAAGTTGGACGAAGGATGAATACAATCAACATCAGTGCGACATAAGGGCGTGTAATATGATATCATCTGCCTTAACTGTTGATGAGTTTTACAGGTTGTCTGATTGCACTACAGCAAAGGAGATGTGGGACACTTTGGAAGTCATACATGAAGGAACGGAGGATGTCAAGAGATCAAGGAAAAATACCTTGATTCAAGAATACGAGATGTTCGGGATGAGCAAAGGGAAACCATCTATGGCGTTCAAAGAGATTTACTCACATTGTAAATCACCTCGAGGCATTAGGTAAGAAATTTGGCAACGAGGAATTAAATGTGAAAATTTTAAAATCTTTGGACGGGACATGGCAACCCAAGTGACGGCCATGACGTAATCGAAGAATCTCACAAGCATGAATATGAAAACTCTCTTTGGAAAGCTTAGAGAACACGAAATGGAGCTTGGACATTTCAAAGGAGAAGAGGAAGACGTCAAGAGGAGAGGTGTTGCTCTTAAGCGAAATCCTACAAGGATGAGAGTAGTGATTCGGATGATGATCTTGAATGCGGTGACATCGACTTGTTCGTCAAAAAATACAAAAAGTTCATCAAGAACAAAAACAAAGGGAATTTCAAGAAAGGTAAGAAAATAGAAAATTTAAATTCTCTTGATAATTTTAAATGCTATGGTTGTGGAAAAAGGGGACACTTGAAGTCGGATTGCCCCAACATTAAGAAGGATGAAGAAAAGGTCAAGAAATACAAAAAGCCTTTTGATAAGAAGAAAAAGAAGGCATACATCGCTTGGGAAGATAATGAAGTAAGTTCGTCTAGTGCAAGTGAATAAGAAGAAGAAGCAAACATTTGTCTCATGGCGGATGATGATGCTGAATCCACATGTAGCAAGGTAAGTGATTTTGGTCTTCCAGATAATTATGATGAATTGCTTGAAAAATTTATAGATTTATGTGAAAAATCTGAAAAACTTACGTCTTTTCATAATAGATTAAAAAATGACTACAAGAGTCTTGAAAAGAAAATTTCTGATTTGGAAGAAGAGAAAAAGGTTTTAAAGAGAATTTAGAAAAGCGAAAATTCCTTGCAAATGCAAAACAAAAATTCCAGTTTGTGAAAATTGCGGTGTTCTTGCTAACAAAGTTTCTTATCTTGAAACATCTCTTTCAAACATTACAACGGAAATAATAGTTTAAACAATGTTTTAAAAGTGCAAAAAGGTTTATATGGAAAGCAGGACTTGGTTATAATTTTAGATATAATCATAAACCAACAAAACTGTTTTTGTTCAAGGAGAATCATCAAATTCAAATAAGATTTTCGAAGTTCCTAATTTCTTTAATAAACCAAATGATCCTAAAAAGAAGTTTTACAAAAATGCATATATTCCAAGAAAAACAAATGCTCCTACATGTTTTTATTGTATGCATAAAGGTCATTCGGTAAATAAATGCAATATTAAACGTTTTAGTGTTCCTAATGGGAAATACAAATGGGTTCCCAAAGGAAAAACTATTTCTAACCCATGAGGACCCTAATAAGTGACTTTAGGGACCTAAATATTTTTGTTTATGATGCGAGGTTGGTCCCAAGTCTAAAAAGTCACTACGGTACCTTGATATTGGTTGTTCAAGACACATGACGGGTGATAAAAGCAAATTCAAAAGCTTAAAAAAGAAAGAACAAGGTTTTGTAACCTATGGTGACAACAACAAGGGAAAGATCATTGGTAGTGGAATGATTGGAGAATCCTTAAAGATTCATGATGTTCTTCTTGTTGATGGGTTGAAGCACAATTTGCTAAGCATTAGTCAACTTTGTGATAAAGGTTTAAAGGTAACTTTTGATAGTGATCTTTGCAAAATTCATCACAAGGACTCAAATGAAATCGCCCTCATTGGTAAGAGACATAATAATATTTATTTGATTGATATTGATTATGCATCTACATCTAGTAATTTATCTTGTTTAGTTGCGAAAGAAGAGGATCCATGGTTATGGCATAGAAGAGCTGCTCACATTCATATGCCTCATCTAAGTAAGCTCATATCTAAAGAGTTAGTAATTGGTTTGCCAAAATTGATTTTTGAAAAGAACAAACTATGTGCAGCTTGTCAAAAAGGGAAACAAACTAAAAATTCTTTTAAATCAAAAAATGTTGTTTCCACTTCTAAACCTTTAGAATTACTGCACATGGATTTATTTGGCCCTTCTAGAACAAAAGTTTTGGTGGCAATTATAATGCTCTTGTGATTGTTGATGATTACTCTAGATTGACTTGGACTCTTTTCTTTCATCTAAAAGTGATGCTTTCAAAGAATTTAGAAAATTTGCCAAGGTTATTCAAAATGAAAAGGATTTGAATAAGTTTTTAAGAAGTGATCATGGCAGTGAATTTCAAAATGTTTCTTTTGAAAATTTTTTTCAAGAACAAGGAATTTCTCATAATTTTTCAGCACCAAGAACACCTCAACAAAGTGGTGTAGTTGAAAGGAAAAATATATCTTTGGAAGAACTTGCAAGAAATATGTTGAATGAAAATAATTTACCTAAATATTTTTGGGCTGATGCCGTAAGCACCGCTTATTATGTTTTAAATAGAGTTTTAATACGACCTATTTTGAAATTAACACCTTATGAGCTTTTCAAAGGAAGAAAACCAAATATTTCTTATTTCAGAATTTTTGGATGCAAATGTTTTGTTTTGAATAATGGAAAAAATAGCCTTGGGAAATTTGATGCTAAATCCGATGAAGCTACATTTTTAGGTTATTCTTTGCGTAGTAAAGCATATAGAGTTTTTAATAAAAGGACTTTAAATGTTGAAGAATCTATACATGTTGTCTTTGATGAATATCTAGACCTTGAGGAAACCCCTCTTGAGTCAAAAAGGTTCTTTGTAGATGATGAAGGAGTATATCAAGAAGAAACTCCTTTAGAAGAAGCTGTTGAAGAAATCAAATTGGATGAGAATCCTCCTCAAGATGAAAGTCTACCAAAAGAATGGAGACCACCTAGAAACATGTCTTTGGACAATGTCATTGGAGATATTTCAAAAGGTGTAAGAACAAGGAGAAATATGAACAATTTCTATATGAATGTTGCTTTTGTTTCACAGATTGAACCAAAGAATGTAGAAGAAGCGTTGACGGATGAACATTGGTGTATAACAATGCAAGAAGAGCTAAATCAGTTTGAAAGAAATCAGGTATGGGATTTAATTCCTAAAACTAACAAAATGCAGGTTATAGGCACAAGATGGGTTTTTAGGAATAAGCTTGATGAAGATGGAAATATCACTAAGAACAAAGCAAGGCTAAGTTGCAAAGGATATAGACAAGAAGAAGGCATAGACTATGATGAAACCTATGCTCCAGTAGCAAGACTTGAAGCTATTCGTTTGTTGCTAGCATATGCATTATGGGATTCAAATTGTTTCAAATGGATGTAAAAAGTGCTTTCCTAAATGGATACATCAAGGAAGAAGTCTATGTAGAACAACCTCCAGGCTTTGAAGATTTCAAAAATCCTAATCATGTCTACAAGTTGAAGAAAGCCTTGTATGGACTCAAACAAGCTCCAAGATCTTGGTATGAAAGGTTAAGTAATTTCTTACTTGAAAATAATTTTAGAAGAGGTAAAGTTGATTCTACTCTTTTTATCAAGAAATCAAAGAAACATATTCTTATTGTTCAAGTTTATGTTGATGATATCATATTTGGATCAACTAATGATGATCTTTGCCAAGAGTTTGCTAGTAATATGCGAGGAGAGTTTGAAATGTCTATGATGGGAGAATTAAATTTCTTTCTTGGTTTGCAAATCAAACAATTGAAGAAAGGCATATTTATATGTCAAACAAAGTATTGCAACGAAATCTTGAAGAAATTTGAGATGGAAAGTTCTAAGGATGCTCTACGACTCCCATGGCTACATCTTGTTATCTAGACCAAGATTTAAGTGGTAAGGACTGTAGATCAAACAAGGTATCGAGGATTGTCTAGTTGCAAGTGGATTGCAAAACTTTGTAGAAATGGAAGGAGCATATTATCCAGACTTAGTCAGAGTGTTCTACATGAATCAGACTTCAAGGACAACCAGTCCTAACACCAAGGTGAAGGGAGTTCGAATTCACCTTGATAAAGAGGTGTGGAACAATGTTGCTGGCTTATCCACCCAAGGCATAAACATCACTTATGGCTTTGAGGGACTTCAATAAGCTGGTGGAGTTCCGCAAATTCTGCAGAGGATCCAAATCTACAAGTAGAAAACTTGTACAAAGTTGGTAATGTTAAGTTAAATGAGCATGTTACATTATGTCATTGTATGGATTCTTGTTGCTAGAGGCACCAATCATGCCCAACTTACTAAGGAAGACATTCTTTTAATGTATGGCTTTCTTAATAATGTTAGTATTGATTGGCCTTCCATTATTTTAGATAATATGTTTAAAGCCACTAGGCTTTCATCTTTTCTTTACCCTATGCTTGTGTTCATTTCAAAGATATTAGAATATAAAGGTGTAGATCTTGAAGGAGGAGAAAACAAGCAAATTTTTGCTTGCAATGAGCAAAATAGGGAAGAATGTTCTAAGGCACATGGGCCTTATAGAACAAGGAAACGAGGGTTCGAGGCAAAGAGATGAGGAAGGCTGCTTGCAATGGATGAAGATGATGAAGAATCACCACCTCAACCTGGATCAATGGAGACACATATTCTTTCAAGGATGGACACCATGATGAGTCTCCAAATAACTCATTATGATGACCTTTGCTCTAGGCTCTCAAGGCTTAATAGGAGAGTTTATAGAGTGGAATGGAAGCTGGAGATTGAAGATGTCTCTCCAAAAGAAGATAATGCAAGATCCTTAAGAGGCAAACAACCAGCAGTGGATGATGAGGAAGATGAAGAAGATGCAGGGGATAGTGAAGAAACCGAATAGGCTACAAGTTCACTTATTCCCTTAGCTTAATTTTAATTTTCGAGCTGCTGTATTTTATTTTTCCCTCTATATTTTCTGTGTATTTAATTGCTTCTGCTGTATTAATCTCTGAATATGTAATCTTTTTGAAAATGATAAAAATAAAGGGGGAGAAAAAGATTTGTTTTGATTGATAATATGTCCAGATTTCTAGCATTTAAGAAAATTAATTTCAGGGGGAGCATTAGGAAATATTTCAAATAATTGCCTAATATATCTTAAACATTTAAGAGCAAAGTTTAAGGGGGAGTTTTTAGAAATAATTTCCATGCATTAATTTCCTTGAAATCTCTTTTTCAAAATTCAAATTGAAATTTAAATGCTATATGACTACCTACTTTATTTCCTTTGTGGACTAATTTTTATGATGGAGATATCCATACATTATTTTCAAGATTTTCAGGATATCAATCACAAGTCTCTATGTTTTTTTTATCATCATCAAAAAGGGGGAGATTGTAAGCATATTTCAAGACCAAGTAATGAAGTCTTCCAGAATTTTTAATGAAGTCTTAAAGTTTTGATGATGAAGATTTAAAGTGATCCAATCAACATTAAAGACTTGTGTCATCTCACAAAGGAAGGTTGCTTGACAGAAAAGGAAAGGCATAAAGAGTGTTTAAAGTTTTCAAGAGAGAAGATTGATGAAGATTTTCTCAAGAGCTGAAGTTTCAAGAGTTGAAGGTTCTGTTTTGGGTGTTGGATAAAAGAGTAAGTCATAAATCCCATTCAAGACCTTCCCAAACAAGAGAGCAAGTTGTTTTCTCGCAAAACGCGTTTTCTACGCTTTAGTCGATTATGATACGTAGATAATCAATTATTTAACTTAAAATTTGAATTAAAAATGTTTAACGAACTAAATAATCGATTAAGTGTCTTTGATAATCGATTATTTTGGTTTTAGGTTAATATAATCGATTATGGCCTTAATCTAATCGATTATATCGAGGCGAAATTAGTTTTCCAGGTTTTTAAACATGATATAATCGATTAAGCTTTTAATATAATCGATTAAATGAGTCGTTTTGAGAATTCAATGCTAAATCAACCTAAGAATGGAAACTTTGGAGCATTTTCGAATTATAAAATGAAAGAGAATGTCTTAGGTTCAACACATCCGATTAAACACAAATATTCAAAGTGTTTTTGCACCTTAGCTTTTCAAAACCGCTTTCACTGCTCTCTCAAGGTTTGATCAAGTCCTTGGACGTGGTGATCATTAGTGCTTAAGCTTTCTATCCAACACTATTATCGGGTGTATTCTTTTACTTGTTTTTATTAAAGGGAAAATTCATCCCTTGGATCTGTTCTAAGGGAGGTGTGACATAGCCTTGTATCGTGCAAGCTTTTCAAAGTATTTTGAAATGACTAATACTAATGCGAGTATAGAGTCAACTTCGAGTCAATCCAAGGAGTGAAGTATTATGCCAAAAAAATCGAATCGAAAGGTTCATGTAGAGAGAGAAGATAAAATAAAAAGAAAAAAAGGGGTTTTGTTTGATTAAAGAAAGTACCGTCGGGAGCAGCTCAATCGAAGTTATGCACTTGCTCCCTCGATGATCAGCGAAATCACTAAAACAAGGAATGATGTAAAATAGCGAAATCGAAATGTAGTGGACAATCGAAACTATGAATATCGAACATCAGCAAATGCGGGACTTATAGCAATTAATGAAAATCGAAATGCGTTGATATAAAGGAAATCGAGGATAATAGTGTAGCGAGAATCGCAATGTAGCGAAATGCAAAGTGCAATGTAATAATGAAAATCGAGAGACAATGTAATTGCAAGAGAAAATCGAAGAGCAACAAAGCAGTGAAAATCGGACTTCAAAAGGGAAATGAAAATCGGACTTCAAAAAGGAAATGAAATCGAAGCGCTAAGCGGTGAAAATCGAACTATAACAAAGTACCGAATTGCAAATGAGCACGTAAGAGGCGATGGATAATCGAAATGTACGAGAACAGAGAAAATTTCAAGAGCAATAAAACAATAAAATCGAAATGCTAAAGCAATAGAATAGTGCAATCGAAAAACTACTAGTACTGATACACAATTAAAAAGGAAGATTGAAATAACCCATTCATCATTCTTGAAACAACAAACACAGATCAAACTGGTATAAATTCAAAGAGTGCCAAGCACAATCGCTCTCTTAAAAGCATGAAATGCATCACTTTTATTTTTCAAAAACAAAGTCCAAGTAAACCTAGAATAGTCATCAACAATAACCAAAGCATAATAGTTTCCACCAATACTCATTGTTCTAGATGGACCAAACAAATCCAAATGTAGCGAGTTCCAAAGGTTTTGTTGTTGACACATAATTTTCGATTAAAAGAAACTACTGGTTTTGTTTACCCTTTTGGCATGCATGACTGATTTTATCTTTCTCAAATTTCAGTTTAGGTAACCCTAAAACAAGTTCTTTTGAAAACAGTTTTTCCAAATGGTTCATGTTAATATGTGCGACTCTCCTATGCCAAAGCCATGAACTATCTTCCTTAGACATGAGACATGTAAAATTAGTTGCACACATATGATCAAGATCAAGCATATAAATGTTTTCAATTCTCTTTGCCTAACGTGCAGATTTTATCAGAATTTTTCTCAAAGATCTTGCAATGATTTGATTCAAAAGTGATTCTAAAACCTTTATCACATAGCTGGCTAATACTAAGAAGATTATGCTTCAAACCTTCAACATATAACACGTTTTCAATGAGGATTGAAGAAATGTTACCAACATCACCACTTCCAAGGATTTTCCCTTTATTATTATCTCCATAAGTGACAAAACCTCCATTTTTCAAGGTAAGTTTGACAAACTTCCTTTTGTCACCACATGTGCCTTGAGCGACTCATTGTCTAAATACCACAATGATTCCCTTGGCCTTCAAGAACACCGCAAAACACAATCAATGGAGAGAATTTGGTACCCACATCAATTTGGGTCCAACAAAGTTAATAACCTTTCTACCACATTTTGGCTTCCAAATAAATTGACCACTAGGAACACCAAATTTTCTGATTTTGCATGATTTTGAAGTATGTCCTTGTTCATACAATAGAAGCAAGTAATGGATGAAGTGTTGTCACGGTTTTCTATGTGAAAAGAAATTTCTATAAGCCTTTTGTTTCTTTTGAAAACCATTTTTAAATCCAAGTCCAGCTTTATTCGTTACACATTTTTTAAATTCTAAAAGTGTATCCAAGTTGGCTCTTCCCATGGTGAATTTAGCTAGAGATTTGTTCAAATACTCAATTTGATTTTCTAAAGTTACTGCGGTTTGTGCAGATTTTTCCAACATGTTCATCATTGCAACTTGAAACCTTGTAAATCATTTCCAGATTTTCAAAATCAGTTTTTGAATTTTCCAGCTCTTTCTCTAGCTCTTTCACCTTGTTCTCTAGCCAATTGTTCATACCTTTAAGCCTATTGTTAGAACAAGCAACCTTAATAACCTCTTCATGCAATTCCAGAAAATTTTGCAGCAGGTGATCATAAGGAAGACCATTTTGAGTAGTGGAGGAACTTACACTACTTGCTGTATCACAATCGACCATAAGACAAAGATTGGCTCTTTCATCATCACTTGAAGAATCACTAGAGGATATATCATTCTCATCCCATGCTATGTAAGCCTTCTTGGTTTTGAATGATCTTTCATGCTTCTTTTCTCCATTTCTCTCTTTGTTTTGTGAGGAAGGACATTCGACCTTAATATGTCCCACTTTTTCCATAACCAAAACAAGTAAAGTTAGAAGAAGCTAAATCATATTTTTATTATACCTCTTGTTCTTTGTAGTCTTTGTTCTTGTATTTCAAGAACTTGTTGAACTTTCTAACTAAGAGGTTCAGATTTTCTGCATCACTTCCTCCATGTCCTTCATCCTCACTATTCTCCTCTTTGTGAACCAAAGTCTTGAAAGCAAGCCCTTTCTTTTTCTTGTCATTGTCTTCTTGTTCAGCAAGTCTATTCAACTCAAGCTCATGTTCCCTTAGCTTTCCAAAAAGTGCAGCAACACTCATTGTTGACAAGTCCTTGGATTCAGAAATTCGCTGTAACTTTGGGTTGCCAACTTCGATCCAAACATTTCAGCACTTTGATGTTCAGCTCCTCTTTCTCGAAACACTTTTCAAGGCCGATCAGATGGTTTATAATGTGTGTAAACCTCTTTTGCACATCTGAAACAGTTTCTCGAGGAAGCATTACGAACATCTCATACTCTTGGATTAAAGTATGCTTTCTTGCTCTTTTAACATCAGTGTTCCTTCATGAGTAACCTCCAACACTTCCCACGTCTCTTTAGCATTGGAACAACTGTGAAACACGAAAGAATTCATCAACATTAAGTGCAGATGTAATGATGTTCTTTGCTTTACAATCATATTGCACTTTCTTTTGTTCATCAGCATTTAAACTTTCCATGGTTTCTCTTCTTTAGGGATATACGGTCCATTGACTATAGCATTCCAAATCCCTATATCAATTGATTCAATGAAAATCTTCATTCTCACTTTCCAAAATGGATAGTTTACCCCAGAAAACATAGGTGGCCTGTTTATAGAAGCACCCTCTGCAAAAGGCAATTTTCCTTCAGCCATGTTTGAAATTTTTCAGAAAACTTGAATATTTTTCAAGAACCAGCTCTTGATACCAATTGTTGGAATAAATGGTGAGTTTAAGAGGGAGTGAATTAAACTTTCAAAGATTTTCGAAACCCAATGCCCAATTATGAAAACCAGATTCGAATTGAAGATTTAAACCAGTTTTTATAGGTTCTTGAAATGCTCTTAATCAATTGATCATATACCAAATTCAATTTCAATTCAAACTTCAATTACCGAATGGAAAGAGTTAAAGGGAAGAAGAACAACACAGCAGATTTATCTTGGTTCACCTTTCAACAAAGGCTACATCCAGTTTCCTAAACAAACAAATTCAATCAATTCACTAAAAACCGGTTTTACATGAACACTACATGCAAAGCGAAACCCGAGAAGCTGCACCAAGTCTTGAACCCTACAAGACTTCTAAACACCTGTAAAACCCTATTACAAGATCTCTTAATCACCTTGATTAAGATACAAACACGCTGACTAACCAACACACACAAAAAGATTGAATAAACACTGGAGTTCTTCAATGCGAAGCGAAAAAGCGAGCACTAGCAAGAGCGAAAAGCAGAGCATGCACTTCTTGATTTGATTCGCACTCAATTGAATCTTGATCGTCTTGGAGTGATTAACAAAATGTTTTAGAGTGTAATAGGAACGTTCTTGCCCAATGGGTTCTTTAGAAAATGTTTAGTCACTTAGTTCTTTGAGTTTCAAGATATATATAGAAAAGCTATTAAAGCGATTACTGAGGAAATAGTCGGTTGAAATCGCGTTTTAGCCGGTTGTTTTCATTAAAACCCATTTTCCGGTGAGCACCCTTTTGCAGAGCTGAAAATCGATCCGAGTTGAAATCTCGTTTTAACTAGTTATTCCAGAAGCTGGAATTTCCGAAACAAACCTACCGAGGATTTTAAGCGGTTTAAATTTCGAAAATAGTCGGCTGAAATTTCCCAAATACAAAGCTTTGAAAAAACGAAGAACAGTTTAACTAGTTGAAATCAGATTTTTAACCAGTTAAAAATCAGTTAAACCCTTGAAATCATTTTAAAACCTTTTTAAAACATTTCAAAACATTTTAAACTCCAAGACTAAGACCAAGATAGATTGAAATGCATCTTTCCACACAACCTAAGACTCTCTAATCCTAAGACAAATTCTTCATTCTTCAAGCACCAACATCTTCATCATTAAAGGTGGTTGGAGACATCAAATCCACTTGAAACCAAGTCTTCAAGTCAACAAACTCCCCCTATTTGATGATGACAACCACTTGATGCATTCATTGTCTTTTGAAGAATGTGAGGAGTCCTGCACAAAACAAAATACAGCGGCAGTGAAATATGCGTGAACAATAGGTGGTAAGGAAATATAGCGATGAGTTTAGAAAATACTGCAACACAATATCGAGAGGAGGCAGTGCGCGTAAGCAAAAGTCTCCACTTTCACTGATTCTCCCTTTCTCTTGTACTTGCGCTTCATGTGCTTCAAATGCATTCAACAATTTCTCCCCTTTGGAATCATCAAATAGCACAAAGGGAAATAACATAGCATATGCAGCGAATTGAAAAGCTGTTCCAAGATACATGGGAATTTAGCCCAATTAAAAACAGCAACGAACAACTAACTAACGGCACATGAACAAAACAAAATTTAAAAGAAAAGACAAGCAGCCGATTGAATTAATGCACCAGACAGCGACAAATGCACCAGCAGACAACAGCAAAAACCAGCATTACAAAAATAACAGCACACGACAACGACGCTCGATTCACGGCAGATGCACCAGCGAGTAATGCGGCCAGCGACAGCGAGAATTAATGCACCAGCAGTCGTACTTCAATTATGCAGCAACAGCAAATACATCAATTATGCAGCAACAGCAATAGTTTTACTAAAAAAAACAGCAAATACAACTTTTTCTTCCAAAAACACCAGCAATGATGCAGCAGCAGTTATTAACAGCATTTTCAATAACGGCAAGTGCACCAGCACATGCAACAGCAACATGACATTCAAAAATCCAGCAAACACAGCGGCAGCTTTACTAAAAAAATAACAGCACCAGTACTCCAAAACCAGTAAACAGCATCAGCAACAAGATTTAACAGCAACAACATCTCTCTATTAGTTGCGAGAACCAGTTTAATCATCATCCTCTCCATCATCATCATCAAACCAAGCTTCCAATAGAACAATGTCTATAAGAAGGAGGTGCTGGAATTTCGGTGTTCTTTTGTGTTTAGATGACCGCGGAGTTTTGGATTTCTTCCTTGATTGCTTGAGGAGGCCATTGCGAGAAAGAGAAAGTGTAGAGAATGGATTATGCAGATTTTACACGGGCAAGGTGAATAACAATGAAGCAATGCACGACACATGTATTTAACATTTAGATTTTCAAATTTTTAACAAATTAATGCTTTTATTCGAGTCAAAGAGGAATCAATTGCATTCGGTTGGAATATATTGAGCCAGAGATATGCAGCGAGGCACGATATTGACCAAAGAATTTAGTTGGTTGAATGCAACACGTATGCTGGAGAGAGAAACTAGCTAAAAAGTAAAGCAAAGGCACTACAAGACAAAAGCAATGATCAGAGATTCTTTGAACGAGCTTTATCTATCATGTTTAAATGCACAATTATCAATTAATCAACTTAAATGCACCAATTGAATGTGAATCAATGCGGTTTAACAGGTAAATTCGTTCAAATTTTAAACTTTGCATGGTGACGGGCAATTCGAGTCGATTGATTTATGAAGAAACAGGCGATTAAAACAGAAATCCACGATGCTGATTTAATGTAGATAAATGATTTTAAGCGACCGAATCGACCAGATTAGTCGACTAAAGCGAGACGAGAAGTGCTGCTCATCCACCGCAGCCCCAAATTATGCGAAACAATCGATTAAAAGCTTCGAAACAACTAACTAAAATCCTGAATAACATTGCACGATTTCACTTATAACATACAATATGCAAATCTAGCTCGTAATCAATAAAAATTATGCAGAATTAAGCATTCAAACACACTGAAACACAACATGATTAATGGCAGAAATGAATCACATACATGAATTACATCACATTTTGAAACATCAAGGACACCCAACTCATTTTCTTAATTGGAAAAACCTATCTTTTGGGAGTGGTTTGGTAAATATATCGACAAGTTGGTTATTAGAGTCAACAAATTCAATTATGCAATCACCTTTTGAACATGATCCCTAATGAAATGGTGCCTTATTTCTATATGTTTCGCTTCTAGAGTGCAAAATAGGATTTTTTGTTAAGTTGATAGCACTTGTATTGTCACACCTAATAGGAATGTGATCTAGTTTCAAACCATAATCAAAAAGTCTGTTTGTTTTAACCAAAGAGTTTGAGCACATGTAGCTCCAGACGTGCAACATACTCGGCTTAAGCGATGAGACAAAGCCACACTAGCTTGCTTTTTGCTATGCCATGATACTAGACTACTTCCCAGTAGATGACAAGTTCCACTAGTGCTTTTTCTATCAAGTTTACATCCGACAAAAGTCTGCATCCGAATAGCCCACTAGATTAAAAGAAGCACCTTTAGGATACCACAAACCAACATTAATAGTTCCTTTTAGATATTTCAAAATTCTTTTGGCAATTGCGAAATGTGATTCTTTGGGATTAGATTGAAACCTAGCACACATGCATACACTAAACATTATATCAGGTCTACTAGCAGTTAGATATAAAAGTGAACCAATCAAACCTCTATACTTAGTGGAATCAAAAGGTTTACCACTTTCATCCGCATCAAGATAGCTGCTGGTAGCCATGGGTGTGCTTGATTCTTTGCTGCTTGTCCATCTCATATTTCTTTAACTGACTCTTTGCAATATTTTGGCTGATTGAGAATGTTCCATGATCTAATTGCTTGACTTGTAAGCCTCAAGAAGAAGTTTAGATCACCCATCATTGACATCTCAAACTCCCCTGCATAGCTGCAACAAATTCTTCACAAAGCTTCTCATTAGTGGATCCAAAGATTATATCATCCACATAAACCTCGCACAAGTATTATGTTGTCCAAAGAATTTCTAATGAACAAAGTTTTATCAACTTGGCCCCTTTCAAAGTTTTGAGAGATAAGAAAGTTGCTTAACCTTTCATACCATTGTCTTGGAGCTTGCTTGAGTCCATAAAGAGCCTTTTGAGCTTATATACATGGTTAGGCAATTTGTGATCAACAAATTCAGATGGTTGTGAAACATAGATTTCTTCATTTATATATCCATTCAAAAATGCACTTTTCACATCCATTTGATGCATGATTTGAATCCAATCATGCATGAGAAAGCAAGTAATAACCTAACAGGCTTTAACCTAGCAATGTGGAGCATATGTTTCATCACAATCTATTCCTTCCTCTTGGTTATACCCCTTTAGCTACAAGCCTAGCTTTGTTTCTAGTTAGTTCCTTGATCATTCATTTTATTTTTAAACACCCACTTTGTGCCAGCTATATTCATGTTAGGTGTGTAGGACTAGTTCCCAGACCTCATTCCTTTTAAATTGGTTCAGCCATCTTGCATTGCCAAAATCCAGTTTTCATCCAATAAAGCATCATCAACACATTTTAGGTTCAACTTGGGAAACAAATGCATGAGCTAAACATGTATCATGCATAGACCTTCTTGTAGGCTCACCTCTTTGAGACATCTCCTATCCACATTTCCAATGGACAAGATTACTGAGCACCCTCCATTCTTTAGGTAGATCATTTTCGCGAGAATTTAATTCTCGGTGCCAGGATTTCACCAGTTCTTTTATTTTCACCGACCTAAAATACCACTCCGACAGCAGCTTTTTCGTTTCTACATGTCCAGCTTGATACACCTTTCAATTAAGTTCTCTTCACGCACCCTGCACCACTCACTTCACCTTCATTTTGCACATTAGTCTCATAAAAAACAACATGTATTGATTCCTCAATGATAGCTAATCTCTTGTTGAAGATCCTATATGCTTTGCTATGTAAAGAATAGCCTAAAAACAATGCATCATCGACTTTAGCATCAAATTTGCAAGTTTTTCTTTGCCATTATTTAAAACAAAACACTTGCAGACCAAACACTCTAAGATGTGCTATATTGGGTTTCTCCTTTGGTACAATTCATAAGGGTTTTCTTCAAAATAGAGTCTTATCAAAACCCTATTTATTATGTAACATACGATATTTATCGCATGCCCTAAAAATATTTAGGGATGTTTGATTCATTAAGCATTGTTCTAGCTAGTTCCTCAAGTGATCTATTTTTCCTCTCAACAACATCATTTTGTTGAGGAGTCCTAGGTGCTGAAAAGTTATGCTTAATCCCATATTTTCACAAAAATGATTGAACTTTTCATTTTCAAATATCCCTCCATGATCAACTTCAAGAGCAACTTATCTTTGCAACATTGTTTTCATTTTGTAAAACCTTGGCAAGTTTCTTAAAAGCATGAAATGCATCACTTTTATTTTTCAAAAACAAAGTCCAAGTAAACCTAGAATAGTCATCAACAATAACCAAAGCATAATAGTTTCCACCAATACTCATTGTTCTAGATGGGACCAAACAAATCCAAATGTAGCAGCTCCAAAGGTTCTTAAGTTGTTGACACATAATTTTTCGATTAAAAGAAACTCTGGTTTGTTTACCCTTTGGCATGCATGACAGATTTTATCTTTCTCAAATTTCGGTTTATAGGGTAACCCTAAAACAAGTTCT
>CM059261.1:9108668-9124781 GCA_030347555.1 Lablab purpureus | reverse complement strand
ATAGACAATATCTGCAGATTTACAATTATATATGACACAAAATTCTGCATCAAAAGTAACTTTCATAACTTTGTCACATAGTTGACTAATACTCAACAAATTGTGTTTTAATCCTTCAACAAATAGAACATCTTTTATCTCCGAAAATGGAGAACATCTAATATCTCTAGAACCTTTTATTCTTCCTTTGTTGTCATATCACCTGTCATATGTCATCTGCAAAACAAATTTAGTTTAGTCTTCTTGGTCCCCAAAGCAAGTTGGGTCCTTTAGAGTTAGGAACAGCATATAGTCTTGGTTTCCAAATATATTCACCTCTTGAAATACCAAAATTTTTGATGTAGCAATATTTAGATATATGCCCAGATTTCATACAATAGAAGCATTTTCTTGATTTGTTATTGGAGAAAGATTTAGATTTTACAGCAGAAAACTGTTTGGCAGATTCACCATAGCCAAGTCCAGTTCTGTTTAGAAAACCTTTTTGAGAGCTTAACAATTTATCAAGACTATTTTGACCCATTTGAAACTTTCCCATAGTCTTCATTAGGTAAGCTACTTTTTCTTGAAGATTCTTGCAGTTTTCACAATCAGCAATGCTGTTTTTCTTTTTAGTTTCAGATTTTTCATATTCTGTTTTTATTTCAATATGATTTTCCAGTTCCAAAACTCTATTTTCTAGCCAGCTGTTTAATCCTTTTAGTCTATTAATCTGATGATCTTGTTTTCTAGCTTCATCATGCAGTTCTTTAAAAGCATCTAATAAAGTATCATAGTTTTCACTGAGATCAGTGTCATTGTTACTCACCTGACTTGAGGTTTTTGCATTTGCTACAAGACATAGATTGGCTTCATTTTCAGATTCAAAATCTGATATGGAGGATCTGCAAGATTCACTATCATCCCATGCCATATAGGCTTTCTTTCCTTTCTTTAAATGAAGGTTTCGTTTTTTAGAGACTCTGTCTTATCTTTCTTTTCTTTCAGGGCTTCTTTCTTTTATTTGAGTAATAAGGGGACAATCCATTTTCACATGTCCTAACTGTCCACAATTGAAACAAGAGAAATTAGAAGTATTAAAATCAGATTTTCTTGTGTACCTTTTCTGATGATCTTGAAATCTATCCCTTCCACTGTTTCTTTTCTTTAGAGATTTCCCAAATTTCTTGACAAGCATGACAAACTCCTCATTGCCTTTTTCATTGCTTTCTTCATCATAGCTTAGGCAATCTTTAGCTTTCAAAGCAAGATTCTTATTCTTCTTATCAGAACTTTCCAGCTGATCAAGTCTATTTAATTCCAATTCATGCTTTCTCAATTTCCCAAACAATGTTGTTGTGTTCATGACTGAAAGATCTTTTGTTTCAAGAATTGTAGTAACCTTTGGCTGCCAGCTCCTGTTTAGGAATTTTAGGACCTAGATATTCAGCTCTTCATCATCAAACGTTTTTCCCAGTCCTATCAAATGATTCACAATGTGGGTGAATCGTTTTTTAACATCTTGGATGCTTTCTTCAGGCTGCATTCTGAACATTTTGTATTCTTGAATCAGTGTATGTTTTCTTGCTTTTTTCACTTCAGATGTGCCTTCATGAGTCACTTGCAAGATGTCCCACATCTCTTTTGCAGTAGCACACTGAGATATCCTAAAAAATTCATCAAGATTCAATGCAGAAGTTAAGATATTTTTTGTCAAATTGAGCATGCTTGTTTTCTGCTTTTGTCCATGTCTCCCAAGGTTTTTCCGATATTGTTCCATCCTTTGCTTTTATCTTTGGAATCTATGGCCCATTAACTAGAGCATCCCACATGCCTCTATCCACAGATTCGAAAAAGATTTTCATCCTCGCCTTCCAGAAAGGGTAATTAACCCCAACAAACACTGGTGGTCTATTGGTGGAAGCACCTTCAGCAAAGGGAAGCTTGTTTTCTGACATCTTGTTCTCGGATCAAACTTGAGTAACTTTCAAGAACCTGCTCTAGATACCAATTGTTAGAATTACAGAGAGACATCAAGAAGGGGGATGAATTGATACCTGTTTTTCCTCCAAATCTGTCAAGTATCAGATTTTACATTTGCTTTCAGGAATAGATTAGTTTACTTATCGATTAACCTATTTGATTAGTTATATCAACATATTATAAAAGACTGTTAGGGAAGAGAAAGAATGCACAAGAAATTATATTGGTTCACCCTTTTTCAAGAGTTACGTCCAGTTTTAATCTGTCACACTAACAGATGACAATAACACTAATTTAAAAAGTCTTTACAAGAACCCCTCTTCTAAAAACAATCTAAATCATAATGATAAAATCCTAAACACTATAGAATTCAATCAACAAAACTAGACTCACCCCAAGTCTACTGTGATCACACCAATCACAAAATACAAATTTAGAAAATATACTAAACTACCCCAAACTAGGTAAGACCCAATACAAATCTCACTATTGCAGTTCCTTTTCTTGATTCTTCCTGAAACTTAATTCCTCAATGAATTTGTGAATGAGATCTTTTTCGTAATTCTCTCTTCTATCATGGATCTTCCAAGTGGCTTGTATTTATAGAGAATGAGAGACTTGACTCCAACCGCTGATATTCAATCCTGGAAGAGACCGGAAGAAAATAGTTAGGTAAACATAAAATAGTTGGCTTAATTCATTAAAACACATTCCAAGCATATTTCCTATATTAACGAAAATAGTAGACTAATATATCAAATTAGCTAACTAAACAAGGATAATCTGCGATGCATGCATTTTTGTCGCACAAAATCTCGATCAAAGAAAACAAGTTAACTAATGTAATATAGCTAACCCGTGTCGAATCTCACAAGGACACAATTGTAGGAGTGTAACCATTGTTAAACATCGTTCTCCAAAGAAAAGTTAAAATAAATAATAATAATAATAATAAAGGGGGTTTTGTCGAGTTGATAAAAATAACAATGCAGAGTAATAATTGTAAATAAATAATTAATGAAAACTAAAATTAAAAACACATAGTAAAGAAAATTATAAATAAAATAATTAAGGGAAACTAAAATTAAAAACAAATATGGAAATGAAATTATTTAAATACGAAAAACTAATGCATGTAGAATTAAATTACGATGCTAAAAATTTAATAATGAGAACGTTTATAAATGCTTTTATGATTAAAATAAATAAATTAAAAGACAAATTTAAAGGCAAAGTAATAATTGGAATGAAATTATTATGCTAATAAAAATAAATAAACAATTAAGAGTTAAATCATAGATTTTAAGACAGAGTAATAATTAGAATGATATATTGATGTTAATTCAAATTATAATAAAAATAAATAAATAATTAACAATTAAATGAAAAAAAATATATTCAATTAACTATTAAAATTTAAAATGAATAAGTAAAATATTGAATTTAAAATGTAGGCTGGAATTATAAAATACTGAATCTAAATTAAAAGTAAAATACTAATAAAATTACTGGAGTCTGAAGAATAAATAGATATCTGTGAGGATGACGATGTGAATGTGAGAAAGTAGAACGTATAAAATTTAAATTATTGACCAGAATTAAATAAAATGAAGACTAAAATACGAAATAATGAAATTAGATAAATTAACATGAAAGAAAGCAAAACCAGAAAATTGTAGCAATAGCTCCTAAAACTTTCTACAGCTTCACCCGCAAACTAATAACAAAATTATAATGAGAAAAAGAGAGAGGAAGAAGAGAGACTATTGTTCTGGTGAAGTGTCTTGCCTTGCATCTAAATCTCCTATTTATAGGAGATTAGCCAAAGTCTTATTACAAGTAAAAATCTGAAAATTAATTACAATTCAAGTCAAATATTTTTTTCCCCGGATTTGATTTTGCTGATTAGGAGATCCTCTCGCCAAGAATAGAAATAATTGCTCCTTCCGTAATAAATATTTCTTCTTAGGATTTGGTTTTGTTGATTAGAGATCCTTTGCCAAGAATAGAAATAATTGCTCCTTCATAATAAATTTAATGCTTCGATTTGATTGCTGATTTGAAAGGAAATTCTTCTGTTGGTCTCATGATAAATGGGCCACGAGGAATTTAATTTGGAAGATTGAAAAAGTTTTTCCCACCGAAGCACCTTGGGCTCATCTCAAAATAACTTCAAGTTCTTTTTCTCCTACAAAAAAAATCTCAACCAGGAAAAAAAAAATATGCAATATGAATGTATGAATGTATGTTTTGATGTTAAAAATATGTAAATTGCAATAAATTTACTAAACTTAAATTATGTCATTATTTTTATAAAAACGTGCAAAATGCATGGTTTAAGAATAGAACAAATGGCTTAGAAAGTATTCTTAGATTAAAAAAATAAAGAGTAAAAAGACATACATCAAATACTCCCCACTTTTGCTCTTTGCACTTCCAAGCAAAAGATAAAAGAAAATAAAATAAAAGTGTGCATGCATGAAAATATATAATGCAAAGATGAATACCGCTGCAAATGTTAGTGAGATCCTAAAAATTGTAATGTTCAAAAAAACTTCATTAATGAGAAGTAAAAGAATAAAAATGATTAAGATCATAACTCACAAAGTATTTCCATGGCCAAGTACTTTTAATGGTTCAATGAATCAACTCAAGAGGACATCCTCACATGGTCAAGTGTTTACTCTAATCTCTCAAGTGTTTAGGTTGAAAATTCCACTCATAATCACGTCATGACATTATCCTTACCATAGGCTTGAAAGAACTTCTAATTTCCCACCATTAGAACACATACCCCAAATGCATCAATAGGACTTTTATTTGGCTTGTAATGGGGCTTAGGGTTATGGGTAAGTTAGGAAAATAGGCTAAGACCTTAGGTAGAATAAAGAACATAGATCAATGTATCTTGAAACTCTGTTCCAGTTCCATGTTTTACCACTACTTCTCTTACTTTTTCATTGGAGTGCCTTCCGAGCTTATTCATTTATTGCTTTGCAATGCTCGACTTCTTTTTTCAATTCTTTTTTTTTTGCACTTCACTTTCCTAACATTCTTGATTTCTTGTAGAACTTTTGCACTTCATTTTTCTAACATTCTTGATTTCTTGTAGAACTGGATTTTTAATGATTTTCTTCAATGATTCCAAGGTCCATACTTCCCTTTAGGTCTGGGTGTGGATGGTGTCTAAGTTAGGAGGCTATAGTTCTCGGGTATAAATCCAAGAAAAGGCTAAGGCTCAAAGGTGGGTTCAAAGGATATATTTAGTTAAGGGTAAGCTATTTGGCTAAGTGGCTAAGAACAAGAAGGCCTAAATCATTTCTATTGTTGTATGTGCTCCATTAGTGTCAAAGAGAAATCAATCAAGTTCTTGAAAGTTCCAATGTCATGAGTGTTTCACACAAGAATAAATAAGGCTCAAAACTCACTTGGGGTGCTTTGTTCCACCTGAAATTGACCACAAACCAATGTTACCAGAACTCGACCATGACTTCCTAAGTGAGCTAAACCTTTCAAACTTTGAATTCTTCCTCCTAATCAAGTTGGTTTTCCTTTTTCCATAACATATTTCAGCCAATCTAAAACATCAAGCAAAGCAGTTAAAAAAATATGAAATAAAACATTATGCATGAGATGTAAATACTCCCACTTTGAATTCAACATTGTCCTCAATGTGGAAAATTTATGCTATGCAAATGCAAATGCAAATCTTCTCGTGAGCTAAAGCAACTCGGATCCTAGGTCTATCTCCTCAAATGATACAGTGTCGAGATCGCCAAATAACAATTCAACTCAACTGGTGGGAGGATTTGATTCTCATGGAAAATCTTCAACTGATGACCATTTACCTTGAATGTCCTACCGTCCTTCATGTCTTGAACTTCTACAACTCCATGAGGGAAGACATTAGTGATGACGAACGGTCCATCCCACTTAGACTTTAGCTTTCCTGATATCAGTTTCAATCGAGAGTTAAACAAAGAAGCACTCTTCTCGCCAATCTCGAACTCCTTCTTCGTAATCTTGCTATCATGAAATTTCTTGACCTTCTCTTTGTAGATCCTCGGAGTTCTCATATGCTTGCAACCTTATTTCTTCCAGACTCTTCTAGTTGCAGCTTTCTTTCATAACCGGCTTGCTTTAGATCCAGGTTGCACCTCTTCACGAACTTCAATATGACTTGTGTTGGATCTCTACAGAAGATGACATGCTTTACCAAACACCACTCTATATGGAGACATACCTAGGGGGTTCTGTAAGCGGTCCTTTGCGCCCATAGAGCATCATCCAAGTGCTTACTCCAATCCTTTCGGTGCGGTTGAACGAGCTTCTGCAGCAGATTTTTTCCTTCCCTGTTGAAAACCTCAGCTTGCCCATTAGTCTGGGATGATAGGGTGTTGCAATTCCGTGAGTCACCCCATACTTATCGAGCAAAGCCGCTATGATTCGATTGCGTATGGGCTTCCCGATCACCGATGATTGCTCTGGAACACCAAACCGAGAAGATGTTGGTTTTGAGAAAGTCGAGAACCACTCGTGAGTCGTGGGACTTGGTTTCCTTGGCCTCCACCCATCTTGACACATAGTCCACTGCCAAGATGATATAGGTACATCCAAATGAATTCAGAAATGGTTCCATGAAGACGATTCCCCACACATCAAAAAATCTTGCACACTATGATTGGGTGCGCGAGGCATTTCATTCCTCATGGTGATGTTCGCGGTGGCCCTCTGACAAGCTTCACAATTGGTACAAAATTTTGCTGCATCTTTGAAAATAGTTGGCAAGTAGAATCCACTATCAAACACTCTCCTTGCTGTCCTCTGTGGGCCTAGGTGTCCTCCAACTGCTGTGCCATGGCAAAAATGCAGGATGTCCTGAATATCTGCCTCAAAAACACACCTACGGATGATCTGATCATTACAAAATCTCCATAGATAAGGATCATCCCACACATAGTACTTTGCATCACTTTTCAATTTGTCAATCTCGACTCAGATGCATTTGGGGGCAAAATAGCGGTCGCTAAATAGTTCGCTATGTTAGCAAACCAAGGAATGTTGTCTGGTCGAGCTCAAAGAAAATAAGTAGGTATCAGGGAATTCATCTTGAATGGGAACAGAATCAATATTCCCTGGTTGTTCAATTCGACTTAAATGGTTGGCCACCTGGTTCTGCACTCCTTACATGTCCTTGATCTCCAAATCAAACTCCTGTAGAAGTAACATCCATCTAATCAATCTTGGCTTTGTATCCGACTTCTTCAAGAGGAACTTGATTGCTGCATGATCTGTATACACTACAATCTCATATCCGAGTAGGTATGACCTAAATTTATCCAATGCAAATACTATGGCCAATAGTTCCTTCTCAGTGGTAGTGTAATTGGCTTGGGCTAGATACAAAGTCTTTGATGCATATGCTATCACACATGGGAATTTCTCTATCCTTTGGGATAGAACAACGCCATCGCATAGTCTGATGCATCACACATTAGCTCAAACTGCAGATGAAATTTGGGTGGTTGCATGACCGGAGGTGTAGTTAGCTTTCGCTTCAACTCGTTGAAAGCTTTCCTGCAATTATCATCAAAATCAAACGAAGTGTCTTTCTGTAGTAGGCTGGATAGAGGCAATGCCACCTTGCTGAAGTCTTGGATGAACCTCCGATAGAAACCTGCATGCCCAAGGAATGATCTTACTTCTCTTACTAACTTGGGATAATCCAATGAAGAAATCACATCAACCTTGGCTTTGTCGACTTCAATGCCTCTTTCTGGATATAAGATGACCAAGAACTATACCTTCTCTAACCATGAAATGACACTTCTCAAAATTCAGCACAAGATTTTTCTCGATGCATCCGTCCAACACTTTTGTCAAATTACGTAGGCAATCATCAAATTCAGATCCATAAATTGTGAAGTCATCCATGAATACCTCCATGCAACTCTCTATTAAATCAAAGAAAATACTTATCATGCACCTCTGAAATGTAGTTGGTGCATTCCATAATCCAAATGGCATCCTTCTATAAGCAAAGGTACCAGGGGCAAGTGAAGGTCGCTCTTAGTGTTGATCCTCTGGTGCAATATGGATCCGCATGTATCCCGAGTATCCATCTAAGAAACAATAGTGTGATTTACCTGCTAATCTCTCAATTGTCTGATCAATGAATGGAATGGGAAAGTGATCCTTTCGAGTGGCTTGGTTGAGTCTCCTATAGTCCATGCAGACTCTCAACTTATTCGGTAAACGGGTTGCAATCAACTCTTTATCTTCATTCTGCACAACTGTCATCCCACTCTTCTTTGGAACAACTTGGACAGAGATACCCAAGTGCTGTCTGAGATGGGATATATAATGCCAGCCTTCAGTAACTTGGTCACCTCTTTCTTCACCACATCAAGGATAGTCGGATTCATCCTTCTTTGAGGTTGCCGAATAGGTCGGCAATCATCTTCCAACAAGATCCGATGCATGCAAACTGCTAGGCTGATCCCAGTGATGTCTTCCAAAGACCAACCGAGTGCCTTTTTACGCTCTTTCAACACCTTTAATAACATTTCTTTTTGATTTGGTAGAAGATCATTAGAAATTATAATAGGAAACTCCTCTCCTTCATCCAGGTAAGCATACTTCAAGTGGGCTGGTAATGACTTAAGCTCTACTTCATCAGGCTGTTGTGGTGAAACAACTTCCAAGCTTGGACCAGGTGGTCCTGTGTTTGGGCGAGCTTCCTCTGCAAAAGAAGAATCTATTCCTAGATAATCATTAACCTCTTCATCTGTGCAATCATACTTCGTCGCTTCTTCTTGGTCAAGGTTCAATAAGTTTAGAAACTAATCAAATTCAAAATCAGTTTCCTCATTTGCTTGGTCACAATCACGCATCTCTATTGAGAATATTTCTTCATCACCGAGTAAAGGAGTGAGTCTCAGAGGATACTTCATGGCCTTAAAGATATTAAACATCACAGCCTCCTCCCCAAATTCCATGGTCAATATGCCTGTGTGCACATCAATTTTGGTCTTTGCCGTCATCAAGAATGGTCTTCCAAGTATCAATGTTGACTTGTGCGAGGATCCTTCATCCCGCATGTCCATAATGTAGAAGTCACTGGAAAATCAATTGGTTTACCTTAACAAGTACATCCTCCAATATTCCCAATGGTCGAGTTGTACTCCTATTTGCCAATTGATGATCACATTAGTTGGCTTCAACTCCCTAAGGGCAAGGTCTTGTAGAGGGCCGATGGTATAACATTGATGGATGCTCCTAAGTCCAAGCAGGCATCTGCAATTGTGAGTTTACCAATAGTGCATGGGATAGTGAAAGTGCCTCGGATCATCACACTTCTGGGGAAGGCTTCCTTGAGAAAGAGAAGATACGACCTGTGTTTGCTTTTTCCTCAAACCTCTCTTGTAAGTGCACAACTCCTTAAAAATGAATGTGTTGAGCAACTCCCGATCTACTTCTTGTTTCTTTGAAGATGAAGAAGCTTTAGAAGGAAATGGAGGTGGAGTTTGTCGAGTTGGTGGATCAGCCCTCCAACTATTGTGAAGTCGGTGAGCTTGGTTGATCTACTAGTGAAGGAGTATTAGTGGGCTTCTGGGTCTTTTGTTCATCCCGTACTACTTTGACACTTCTTAATGTAATGGCACTCACATTCCCTTTGGATTGATCACCGTTGCGAAGGAAGTGTGTTGGACCCTTGTTGTCGTATGGTATTCATCTCGGTAGACAACTCGGTCCAACTGGGTTTGCAAGTTATTGATAGTCGATTTTGTGCCGCCATTTGTCAGGTTAATTGCTTCATCAAATCTCGCCAAGGCCGTTTCATTATTTCCATGATTATGACTTGCCTGTTGTCTCATTGAGGGGCCGATATTTTTGCGGATGGTCGCTGGTACTCGCGTGTTGAAAGGCCCGGTTATTCCGCTGATATGAAGGTCTTTGTGGTAGATTCTCGTGGATGGACCATATCTCGATTTGGATGTTCTTGCCAACCAGGGTTATCTCGTGAGCCGAGTATCGATCATACTGTTGATGTGGCTTGAATGAATTTGATGACACGAATCGCTAGTTGTCCGAGATACATGCTAGCCAATCGTCTTTATTGAGAGTTTGGCGTCTCTTGAAGTTGAGGACAAGCATCGTGGGATGATCTACGTAAGTGAATATCCCGCATAAATGATGTTGCAGCTGAGATGTGTGTTGGTTCATAGCCAATTGTCGTACTCAAAGATGTTAGCTCGTATAATTTATTTTCCAGCCTCCGATTGTCGAATCTCGCTATCGCGCTTTGGTTTTATTGCATGGACTTGTCTCGACGTATATCTCGAGCAACCGTTGAACCGCTGAGAATTCTCTCGCCATATTTGAAATTAGTACCCGAAAGCAACTGCATGTGTTTTATCCATTAACGCACCTCCACTTGCCGCATCAATCATATTTCTTTCCATAGGCATTAATCCTTCATAGAAGTATCAGATCAATAATTGTTCATTGATCCGATGATTTGGGCAAGTGGCACATAGTCCGGTAAACCTCTCCCAAGATTCATACAAAGACTCATCTTGTAGTTGTCGAATTCCACTAATCTCCTTCCTGAATGTAGCTGTTCTTGAGGCTGGAAAGAATTTCTCCAAGAATCTTCTCTTCAAGTCGGCCCAAGTAGTGATTGGTGTTAGTTGAAGATATAACCAATCCTTTGCCGTGTCACATAATGAAAATGGGAAGGCCTTCGCTTGGCATAGTCTTCTGCAACACCAATTGGCTTCATCGTGGAGCATACTACATGGAACTCCCTCAAATGTTTGTTGGGATCTTCACCTGGCAATCCATGGAATTTGGGTAGGAGGTGAATTAATCCTCGACTTCGCTCAAATTCAGTGAGCTCCTTCCTCCGGCTGAGGAAGTTGGATACAAATTGGTTTGCTGAAGTTATTCTCTGTGCGAGCAAGCTCCTTCAATGTTCTTCTCGATCAGGTAGCCATCCGAGATACTTACGGTAGAAGAAAACGGACTTGGTATAGAACCCGAGATTAAGTTGGGTTCTTCAGCTTTTGGTCTCCTTTTTGCAATCTTCTTAGTCTCCCTAAGCGTGTTCTCGATTTTGGGATCAGTACAACCGTAGTTCACCCTCCGAGATCCGGGTCATGCACCATTTAATAATGGTAGACTCGTGAACAAGTGCACTCAGCGTGTTCCCGTGAAAGAGAGGTGGGTCACAAATGGAACCGCTCAAGTACCAAGTCTTTCTCTAGCCAGAACCTTTCTAGACATGCATTGTCACACTACCAACTCCCTCAAGAAGTTTCTGCAAGAATGGTTAGGGACAAAACCTAAACAGAATGATAATAAGTGTTTTTTTCTTTTCTTTTAATTTTTTTATTTATTTTTTTTAAAAATTTTTTTTCAATGAAGAATAATATCTAGCAAAGGAACACAACACAATGTGTCCCTCGACAACGGTGTCATTTGACAAACAGATTTTTGGTCGCACAAAATTCTGATCAAAGAAAACAAGTTAACTAATGTAATATAGCTAACCCGTGTCGAATCTCACAAGGACACAATTGTAGGAGTGTAACCATTGTTAAACATCGTTCTCCAAAGAAAAGTTAAAATTAAAACAATAATAATAATAATAATAAAGGGGTTTTGTCGAATTGATAAAATTAACAATGTAGAGTAATAATTGTAAATAAATAATTAATGAAAACTAAAATTAAAAACACATAGTAAAGAAAATTATAAATAAAATAATTAAGGAAAACTAAAATTAAAAACAAAGATGGAAATTAAATTATTTAAATACGAAAAACTAATGCATGCAGAATTAAATTACGATGCTAAGAATTTAATAATGAGAACGTTTATAAATGCTTATATGATTAAAATAAATAAATTAAAAGACAAATTTAAAGGCAAAGCAATAATTGGAATGAAATTATTATGCTAATAAAAATAAATAAACAATTAACAGTTAAATCATAGATTTTAAGACAGAGCAATAATTAGAATGATATATTAATGTTAATTCAAATTATAATAAAAATAAATAAATAATTAACAATTAAATGAAAAAATATATTCAATTAACTATTAAAATTTAAAATGAATAAGTAAAAATACTCGAACTTAAATTAAAAGTAAAATACTAATAAAATTACTCGAGTCCGAAGAACAAATAGATATATGTGTGAGGGTGTGAATGTGAATGTCAGAAAGTAGAACGTACAAAATTTAAATTATTGACCAGAATTAAATAAAATGAAGACTAAAATACGAAATAATGAAATTAAATAAATTAACATGAAAGAAAACAAAACCAGAAAATTGTAGAAGAGCTCCTAAAATTTTCTACAGCTTCACCCCCAAATTAACAACAAAACTGTAATGAGAAAAAGAGAGAGAGGAAGAAGAGAGACTATTGCTCTGGTGAAGTGTTTTGCCTTGCATCTAAATCTCCTATTTATAGGAGATTAGCCAAGGTCTTATTACAAATAAAAATCTGAAAATTAATTACAATTTAAGTCAAATATATTTTTTCCCGGATTTGATTTTGCTGATTAGGAGATCCTTTGCCAAGAATAGAAATAATTGCTCCTTCAGAATAAATATTTCTTCCTAGGATTTGATTTTGCTGATTAGGAGATCCTTTGCCAAGAATAGAAATAATTGCTCCTTCGTAATAGATTTAATGCTCCGATTTGATTGCAGATTTGAATTTACGGAAGGGAATTCTCCTGTTGGTTTCATGATAAATGGGTCATGCGATGAATTTAATTTGGAAGATTGAAAAAGTTTTCCCCACCAAAGCACCTTGGGCTTATCTCAAAATAACTTGAAGTTCTTTTTCTCCTACAAGAAAAGTCTCAACCAAAATATATATATATATGCAATATGAATGTATGAATGTATGTTTTTTATGTTAAAAATATATAAAATGCAATAAATCTACTAAACTTAAAGTATGTCATTATTTTTATAAAAACGTGCAAAATGCATGGTTTAAGAATAGAACAAATGGCTTAGAAAGTGTTCTTAGATCAAAAAAATAAAGAGTAAAATGACATACATCAAGCGTCATACTCAAGCTATCACCATTCTAGAATGGAAATAAGTCATTCAAGCTGAGTATAATGTCCTTTTACACAACAAAACTTGGAGTCTTGTGAGTCTTCCACTCGGTAGGAAAGTTGTTACCTACAAATGGTTATTTAAAATAAGTATGATACTAAAGGTAAAATTAGTAGACATAAAGCCAAATTGGTTGTCCCTGTTTACATAACATGAAGGTTTTGATTACACAAAAGCTTTTAGCCTTATAGTTAAGCCAATCACCATCAGAGTTGTTCTCTCCATTGATCTATCAAGAGGTTGGCCAATCCATCAAATTGACATTGATAATGTCGATCTATATGAAAAACCACCAAGATTCAAAAATGGTAATGAAAACACTGTATGTAGACTTCACAAAGCTCTTTATGGTCTAAAAAGCACCATGTGCTTGGTTCAAAAGCTTGCCTCAACCCTCCGTAAACTTGGCTTCAAGGAAACCAAAAGTGACAATTCTCTTTTCACTCCTCATACACCACACTTTACAATATCCATATTAGTGTATGTAAATGATATTATCATCACCAGCAACTCCAATCAGGCTATTTCCAACTTAATAGTTAAGCTCAAAGCCGAATTTCCTTGGTCTAAAGGTTCAACCAACTTCTGATGGTGGCCTTCAGCTCTCTTAAATAAAGTACATTTTAGACTTGTTATCAATAATTACTATGTCAAATGAAAGGTCAATCAAAACTCATTTTGCTCCTTCAACCAAACTTCTTGCTGATGACACTGATTTGGCTCAAAACCCTCAATCATATAGATTTGTAATAGAAACATTGCAGTACACTATAATCATCCGATCAAATATTGCTTATGCTATCTACAAATTGTGTCAATTCATCCACAATCATCTTGAAGCTCATTGGACTATTGCAGAAAAGGGTACTTAGATACTTAAATGGAACCATTGATTATTATCTTCATTTTAAAAAATCAAATGAGCTCAACATTTATGCTTTCTATGACAGTTATTAGACCTCAGATCCCAATGACTTGCGATCAAAGTTTGGTTATTGGGTGTTCTTAAGGAAAACAACAATGTCTTTTGGACAACAAAGATACATAAAGTGATATACAAGTCAAGAAGTGAAGGTGAATTTAGATCATTATATGTTATTGCTTCGTAAATAGTTTATATCACAAACTTGTTCACTAAACTACAAGTTCCCAACATAAAGTTCCTCCGATTTGATTTGATAATTAAGGGGTTGTGCTTCTTTCTACTAATCCAGTTTTACACAAGAAAACCAAACACTTTGAATTGAATTTATGGTACATCTAGGAGAAAAGTTGCCGTAAAAGGACTAATTGTTAAACATGTACCAACTCATTTTTAAGTTGCGATTTACTCACCAAAGCCCCTTCATAAAGCATTTTTTGGAGTTAAGACCCAAACTCAATGAAACAAAAATCCACATTGAGTTTGCAGGGATAATAGGGAGAATTACCAAACTTAGTTTTTTGTTTATCGCTTGATAGTTTGTTATTTAGTCCCTAACCATATTCTATTAGGATCTTGGGGTCAAATTTGTACAAGTAGATACACTTTTTTGAGCAGACATAAGTCCATAACTGGACCTAGAGACCGAATTTGGACGATATTTTTTGCAGGCATCCTCATAAAAATGATATCTCCTTGTTCCCCAAATTTCATAATTTTTTATGAAGGGGAAGTATTTTTTTTATTTTTTCAAAGACCGAAAATCGTAAAATCGGGAAAAATGGAAAAACGTATCTAGGGGTCGAATTTTGAGGTGATTTTTTGCAGTCCATCCCATAATAATATATCCAAAGTGCCCACAAAATTTCGTTGTCATTGGACATGGCATTGAATTTTCACGAATTTTTCTTGAAATGGACAAACTTGGAAAACTTGAAAAATTGAGAACAATTTCAAGATGACATGGTTTTGTCCCCAAACCCTCCTCCATGCCATAGGGGGCCATTTGGACTTGTTTGCCATCAATATTTCCCCAAATCCCTCCGGTGCCAAAATTTGAGTCACGGCACACAAGCCGGCATGTGCCGTGGTGCACAAAAATGACCCACCGAGTCAACTCCACCAACATGGTTTGGTTTTGCTCCAAAACCTTCCCCCATGCCTTAGGGAACCATTTGGAGTTGATTTGCACCAATGTTTCCTAAAACCGCTCCGTGCAAAATTTGAGTCACGGCACACAAGCCAGGCATGTGCCGTGGTGCACCACAAAAATAACCCACCAAGTCAACTCCACCAAGATGGTTTGGTTTTGCTCCAAAACCTTCCCCCATGCCTTAGGGAACCATTTGGAGTTGATTTGCATCAATGTTTCCCAAAACCGCTCCGTGCAATATTTGAGTCATGGCACATAAGCCTGCGATGTCGCCGTGGTGCACCACAAAAATAACCCACCGAATCAACTCCACCAAGATGGTTTGGTTTTGTCCCAAAACCTTCCCCCATGCCTTAGGGAACCATTTGGAGTTGATTTGCATCAATGTTTCCCAAAACCGCTCCGGTGCAAAATTTGAGTCACGGCACACAAGCCGGCATGTGCCGTGGTGCACCACAAAACTAATCCACCGAGTCAACTCCACCAAGATGGTTTGGTTTTGCCCCAAAACCTTCCCCCATGCCTTAGGGAACCATTTGGAGTTGATTTGCATCAATGTTTCCCAAAACCGCTCCGGTGCAAAATTTGAGTCACGGCACACAAGCCGGCATGTGCCGTGGTGCACCACAAAAATAACCCACCGAGTCAACTCCACCAAGATGGTTTGGTTTTGCCCCAAAACCTTCCCCCATGCCTTAGGGAACCATTTGGAGTTGATTTGCATCAATGTTTCCCAAAACCGCTCCGGTGCAAAATTTGAGTCACGACACACAAGCCGGCATGTGCCGTGGTGCACCACAAAAATAACCCACCGAGTCAACTCCACCAAGATGGTTTGGTTTTGCCCCAAAACCTTCCCCATGCCTTAGGGAACCATTTGGAGTTGGTTTGCATCAATGTTTCCCAAAACCAGCTTCTGCAAAATTTG
>CM059261.1:9097463-9106068 GCA_030347555.1 Lablab purpureus | reverse complement strand
AATTCGAGTTCTTTTGCATAAAACAAAAGAGCATGGATCAAAAGAGATTATAAATATCCAAATTACTAAAAATTGAGTTCTTTGTAAAGCAAAAGCACGGATCCAAAATAAAATATAAGTTCCGAATTACAAAAAATTGAGTTCTTTTGCATAAAACAAAAGTAAGTATCGAGAATAAAATATACATATCCAAATTACCAAAAATTGAGTTCTTTTTGTAAAACAAAAGTAGGGATCCAAAATAAAATATAAATTTTGAAATTACATAAAATTGAGTTCTTTTGCATAAAACAAAGTAGCGGATCGAGAATAAAATATAAATATCCAATTAATAAAATTGAGTTCTTCGCAAACAAATCTAGGATCCAAAATAGAATATAACCTTGAATTGCAAAATTGAGTCTTTTGCATAAAACAAAAGTGACGTAGATCGAGAATCTAAATATAAATTCAAATTATGAAAAATTGAGTTTTTGTAAAACAAAGCTCATCTGGATGAAAAAGATCATATCATATTTCAAAATTATTAAAAAATTGAATTTCTTTTGTAAAACAAAATTTATATTCAACTTTTAATAATTTTGAAATTGATATATTATTTTTTCATCCGTAGTTTTGTTTTACAAAAAAGAAACTCAATTTTTCATAATTTTGAAATTTATATTTTATTCTCGATACGTACTTTTGTTTTATGCAAAAGAACTCAATTTTTTGTAATTTCAAAATTTATATTCTATTTTGGATCCCTAGATTTGTTTTACAAAAAGAACTCAATTTTTGGTAATTTGGATATTTATATTTTATTCTCGATACGTACTTTTGTTTTATGCAAAAGAACTCAATTTTATGTAATTTCAAAATTTATATTTTATTTTGGATCCCTACTTTTGTTCTCACAAAAGAACTCAATTTTGGTAATTTGGATATATATATTTTATTCTCGATACTTACTTTGACTTGAGAGGTGTAGGATAAGTGGGAGCTGGAAACAGCGAAAGTGAAATACCACTACTTTTAACGTTATTTTACTTATTCCGTGAATCTGAGGCGGGCGCCGCTCTCTTTTTGGACCTGGTTGGCTTCGCCTGGCCGATCCAGGCGAAGACATTGTCGTGGGGAGTTTGGCTCGGGCGGCACATCCGTTAAAAGATAACGCTAGTGTCCTAAGATGAGCTCAACGAGAACGTAAATCTCGTGGTGGAACAAAAGGGTAAAAGCTCGCTTGATTCTCGATTTCCAGCACGAATACGAACCGTGAAAGCGTGGCCTATCGATCCTTTAGTCCTTCTGAATTTGAAGCTAGAGGTGTCGAAAAGTTACCACAGGATAACCGGCTTGTGGCGCCAAGCCGCTCATAGCGACGTTGCTTTTGATCCTTCGATGCTCGGCTCTTCCTATCATTGTGAAGCGTAACTCACCAAGTGTTGGATTGTTCACCCACCAATAGTGGAACGTGAGTCGGGTTTAGACCGTCGTGAGACAAAGTTAGTTTTACCCTACCGATGACAAAGGTCGCAATAGTAATTCAACCTAGTACGAGAGGAACCGCTGATTCGCATAATTGGTCATCGCGCTTGGTTGAAAAGCCGTGGCGCTGGTTACCGTGGCGCTGGATTATGACCGAACGCCTCTAAGTCGAATCCGGCTAGAAGCGACGCGTGTGCCTCGCTGCTCGCTTGCCGACCAGCAAGAGGGGTTTTGGCCCCCGCAGGCACGTGCCGCTGGTGAACCTCGTAGGGTGAATAAGCCTTGCGAGACGCCTTGAAGCGCAATTCCCATCGAGCGATCGGTAGAATCCTTTGCAGACGACTCTAAATACGCGACGGGTATTGTAAGTGGCAGAGTGGCCTTGCCGCCACGATCCACCGAGATTCAACTCTTGTCGCTTTGATTCGTCCCTCCCCAATGAATTCTCATCCAACTCCATATCCTTTCCACCAATTTGTTACGCCCCAAGTTCAAATTTATATAGTTTATTAAAATGAGGCTGCCACGATTTGGTGTCATACCCACACTTGCACCAACCATTTTTGGTGCATCATGATGATGGCTTGTGTGCCGTGACTCAAATTTTGCACCGGAGCGATTTTGGGAAACATTGATGGCAATCAACTCCAAATGGTTCCCTAAGGCATGGGGGAAGGTTTTGGGCAAAACCAAACCATGTTGGTGGAGTTGACTCTGTGGATTAGTTTTGTGGTGCACCACTAGCACATGCCTGGCCATGTGTGCCGTGACTCAAATTTTGCACCGAGCGGTTTTGGGAAACATTGATGCAAATGAACTCCAAATGGTTCCCTAAGGCATGGGGAAGGTTTTGGGGCAAAACCAAACCATCTTGGTGGAGTTGACTCTGTGGGTTATTTTTGTGGTGCACCACTGACACATGCCGGCTTGTGTGCCGTGACTCAAATTTTGCACCTGAGCGGTTTTGGGAAACATTGATGCAAATCAACTCCAAATGGTTCCCTAAGGCATGGGGGAAGGTTTTGAGGCAAAACCAAACCATCTTGGTGGAGTTGACTCGTGGGTTATTTTTGTGGTGCACCACGCACATGCCTGGCCAGTGTGCCGTGACTCAAATTTTGCACCTGAGCGGTTTTGGGAAACATTGATGCAAATCAACTCCAAATGGTTCCCTAAGGCATGGGGGAAGGTTTTGGGGCAAAACCAAACCATCTTGGTGGAGTTGACTCAGTGGGTTATTTTTGTGGTGCACCACGGGCACATGCCGGCTTGTGTGTGCCGTGACTCAAATTTTGCACCGGAGCGGTTTTGGGAAACATTGGTGCAAATGAACTCCAAATGGTTCCCTAAGGCATGGGGGAAGGTTTTGGGGCAAAACCAAACCATCTTGGTGGAGTTGACTCGTGGGTTATTTTTGTGGTGCACCACGGCACATCCCGGCTTGTGTGCCGTGACTCAAATTTTGCACCGGAGCGGCTTTGGGAAACATTGATGCAAATGAACTCCAAATGGTTCCCTAAGGCATGGGGAAGGTTTTGGGGCAAAACCAAACCATCTTGGTGGAGTTGACTCTATGGGTTATTTTTGTGGTGCACCACTAAGCACATGCCGGCCATGTGTGCCGTGACTCAAATTTTGCACCGAGCGGTTTTGGGAAACATTGATGCAAATCAACTCCAAATGGTTCCCTAAGGCATGGGGAAGGTTTTGGGGCAAACCAAACCATCTTGGTGGAGTTGACTCGTGGGTTATTTTTGTGGTGCACCACTAGACATGCCTGGCCAGTGTGTCGTGACTCAAATTTTGCACCGAGCGGTTTTGGGAAACATTGATGCAAATCAACTCCAAATGGTTCCCTAAGGCATGGGGGAAGGTTTTGAGGCAAAACCAAACCATCTTGGTGGAGTTGACTCATGGGTTATTTTTGTGGTGCACCACTACACATGCCTGGCCATGTGTGCCGTGACTCAAATTTTGCACCGAGCGGCTTTGGGAAACATTGATGCAAATCAACTCCAAATGGTTCCCTAAGGCATGGGGAAGGTTTTGGGGCAAAACCAAACCATCTTGGTGGAGTTGACTCGTGGGTTATTTTTGTGGTGCACCACTGCACATGCCTGGCTAGTGTGCCGTGACTCAAATTTTGCACCTGAGCGGTTTTGGGAAACATTGATGCAAATCAACTCCAAATGGTTCCCTAAGGCATGGGGGAAGGTTTTGGGGCAAAACCAAACCATCTTGGTGGAGTTGACTCTGTGGGTTATTTTTGTGGTGCACCACTACACATGCCTGGCCAGTGTGCCGTGACTCAAATTTTGCACCTGAGCGGTTTTGGGAAACATTGATGCAAATCAACTCCAAATGGTTCCCTAAGGCATGGGGAAGGTTTTGGGGCAAAACCAAACCATCTTGGTGGAGTTGACTCGGTGGGTTATTTTCGTGGTGCACCACTAGCACATGCCTGGCCAGGTGCCGTGACTCAAATTTTGCACCGAGCGGTTTTGGGAAACATTGATGCAAATCAACTCCAAATGGTTCCCTAAGGCATGGGGGAAGGTTTTGGGGCAAAACCAAACCATCTTGGTGGAGTTGACTCGTGGGTTATTTTTGTGGTGCACCACTGCACATGCCTGGCCAGTGTGCCGTGACTCAAATTTTGCACCGAGCGGTTTTGGGAAACATTGATGCAAATCAACTCCAAATGGTTCCCTAAGGCATGGGGGAAGGTTTTGAGGCAAAACCAAACCATCTTGGTGGAGTTGACTCGGTGGGTTATTTTTGTGGTGCACCACTAGCACATGCCTGGCCAGTGTGCCGTGACTCAAATTTTGCACCGAGCGGCTTTGGGAAACATTGATGCAAATCAACTCCAAATGGTTCCCTAAGGCATGGGGGAAGGTTTTGGGGCAAACCAAACCATCTTGGTGGAGTTGACTCGTGGGTTATTTTTGTGGTGCACCACTAGCACATGCCTGGCCAGTGTGTCGTGACTCAAATTTTGCACCGAGCGGTTTTGGGAAACATTGATGCAAATCAACCTAAGGGGAAGGTTTTGGGGCCCAAACCATCTTGGTGGAGTTGACTCGGTGGGTTATTTTTGTGGTGCACCACGGCACATGCCGTCTTGTGTGTGCCGTGACTCAAATTTTGCACCGGAGCGGTTTTGGGAAACATTGATGCAAATCAACTCCAAATGGTTCCCTAAGGCATGGGGGAAGGTTTTGGGGCAAAACCAAACCATCTTGGTGGAGTTGTCTCGGTGGGTTATTTTTGTGGTGCACCACTACGACATGCCTGGCTAGTGTGCCGTGACTCAAATTTTGCACCGAGCGGTTTTGGGAAACATTGATGCAAATCAACTCCAAATGGTTCCCTAAGGCATGGGGGAAGGTTTTGGGGCAAAACCAAACCATCTTGGTGGAGTTGACTCGGTGGGTTATTTTTGTGGTGCACCACGGCACATGCCGGCTTGTGTGCCGTGACTCAAATTTTGCACCGGAGCGGTTTTGGGAAACATTGATGCAAATCAACTCCAAATGGTTCCCTAAGGCATGGGGGAAGGTTTTGAGGCAAAACCAAACCATCTTGGTGGAGTTGACTCTATGGGTTATTTTTGTGGTGCACCACTAAGCACATGCCTGGCCAGTGTGCCGTGACTCAAATTTTGCACCTGAGCGGTTTTGGGAAACATTGATGCAAATGAACTCCAAATGGTTCCCTAAGGCATGGGGGAAGGTTTTGGGGCAAAACCAAACCATCTTGGTGGAGTTGACTCGTGGGTTATTTTTGTGGTGCACCACTACGACATGCCTGGCCAGGTGTCGTGACTCAAATTTTGCACCTGAGCGGTTTTGGGGAACATTGGTGCAAATGAACTCCAAATGGTTCCCTAAGGCATGGGGGAAGGTTTTGGGGCAAAACCAAACCATCTTGGTGGAGTTGACTCGGTGGGTTATTTTTGTGGTGCACCACTACACATGCCTGGCCAGGTGCCGTGACTCAAATTTTGCACCTGAGCGGTTTTGGGAAACATTGATGCAAATGAACTCCAAATGGTTCCCTAAGGCATGGGGGAAGGTTTTGGGGCAAAACCAAACCATCTTGGTGGAGTTGACTCTGGGTTATTTTTGTGGTGCACCACTAGCACATGCCTGGCTAGTGTGCCGTGACTCAAATTTTGCACCTGAGCGGTTTTGGGAAACATTGATGCAAATGAACTCCAAATGGTTCCCTAAGGCATGGGGGAAGGTTTTGGGGCAAAACCAAACCATCTTGGTGGAGTTGACTCTGTGGGTTATTTTTGTGGTGCACCACTACACATGCCTGCCAGTGTGCCGTGACTCAAATTTTGCACCTGAGCGGTTTTGGGAAACATTGATGCAAATGAACTCCAAATGGTTCCCTAAGGCATGGGGGAAGGTTTTGAGGCAAAACCAAACCATCTTGGTGGAGTTGACTCGTGGGTTATTTTTGTGGTGCACCACTAGCACATGCCTGGCCAGTGTGCCGTGACTCAAATTTTGCACCGAGCGGTTTTGGGAAACATTGATGCAAATGAACTCCAAATGGTTCCCTAAGGCATGGGGGAAGGTTTTGGGGCAAAACCAAACCATCTTGGTGGAGTTGACTCTGTGGGTTATTTTTGTGGTGCACCACTACGACATGCCTGGCCAGTGTGCCGTGACTCAAATTTTGCACCGAGCGGTTTTGGGAAACATTGATGCAAATGAACTCCAAATGGTTCCCTAAGGCATGGGGGGAAGGTTTTGAGGCAAAACCAAACCATCTTGGTGGAGTTGACTCTGTGGGTTATTTTTGTGGTGCACCACTAGCACATGCCGGCCAGTGTGCCGTGACTCAAATTTTGCACCTGAGCGGTTTTGGGAAACATTGATGCAAATGAACTCCAAATGGTTCCCTAAGGCATGGGGGAAGGTTTTGGGGCAAACCAAACCATCTTGGTGGAGTTGACTCTGTGGGTTATTTTTGTGGTGCACCACTAGCACATGCCTGGCTAGTGTGCCGTGACTCAAATTTTGCACCGAGCGGTTTTGGGAAACATTGATGCAAATCAACTCCAAATGGTTCCCTAAGGCATGGGGGAAGGTTTTGGGGCAAACCAAACCATCTTGGTGGAGTTGACTCTGGGTTATTTTTGTGGTGCACCACTAGCACATGCCTGGCCAGTGTGCCGTGACTCAAATTTTGCACCGAGCGGTTTTGGGAAACATTGATGCAAATGAACTCCAAATGGTTCCCTAAGGCATGGGGAAGGTTTTGGGGCAAAACCAAACCATCTTGGTGGAGTTGACTCGTGGGTTATTTTTGTGGTGCACCACGAGCACATGCCTGGCTAGTGTGCCGTGACTCAAATTTTGCACCGGAGCGGTTTTGGGAAACATTGATGCAAATGAACTCCAAATGGTTCCCTAAGGCATGGGGGAAGGTTTTGGGGCAAAACCAAACCATCTTGGTGGAGTTGACTCTGTGGGTTATTTTTGTGGTGCACCACTGCACATGCCTGGCCAGTGTGCCGTGACTCAAATTTTGCACCTGAGCGGTTTTGGGAAACATTGATGCAAATCAACTCCAAATGGTTCCCTAAGGCATGGGGGAAGGTTTTGGGGCAAAACCAAACCATCTTGGTGGAGTTGACTCGTGGGTTATTTTTGTGGTGCACCACTAGCACATGCCTGGCCAGTGTGCCGTGACTCAAATTTTGCACCGAGCGGTTTTGGGAAACATTGATGCAAATCAACTCCAAATGGTTCCCTAAGGCATGGGGGAAGGTTTTGGGGCAAAACCAAACCATCTTGGTGGAGTTGACTCGTGGGTTATTTTTGTGGTGCACCACGGCACATGCCGGCTTTTGTGCCGTGACTCAAATTTTGCACCGGAGCGGTTTTGGGAAACATTGATGCAAATGAACTCCAAATGGTTCCCTAAGGCATGGGGGAAGGTTTTGGGGCAAAACCAAACCATCTTGGTGGAGTTGACTCGTGGGTTATTTTTGTGGTGCACCACTGCACATGCCGGCTAGTGTGCCGTGACTCAAATTTTGCACCTGAGCGGTTTTGGGAAACATTGATGCAAATGCAACTCCAAATGGTTCCCTAAGGCATGGGGGAAGGTTTTGGGGCAAAACCAAACCATCTTGGTGGAGTTGACTCGTGGGTTATTTTTGTGGTGCACCACTGCACATGCCTGGCCAGTGTGCCGTGACTCAAATTTTGCACCGAGCGGTTTTGGGAAACATTGATGCAAATGAACTCCAAATGGTTCCCTAAGGCATGGGGGAAGGTTTTGGGGCAAAACCAAACCATCTTGGTGGAGTTGACTCGTGGGTTATTTTTGTGGTGCACCACGGCACATGCCGGCTTGTGTGCCGTGACTCAAATTTTGCACCGGAGCGGTTTTGGGAAACATTGGTGCAAATGAACTCCAAATGGTTCCCTAAGGCATGGGGGAAGGTTTTGGGGCAAAACCAAACCATCTTGGTGGAGTTGACTCATGGGTTATTTTTGTGGTGCACCACTAGCACATGCCGGCTTGTGTGCCGTGACTCAAATTTTGCACCGAGCGGTTTTGGGAAACATTGATGCAAATGAACTCCAAATGGTTCCCTAAGGCATGGGGGAAGGTTTTGGGGCAAAACCAAACCATCTTGGTGGAGTTGACTCGGTGGGTTATTTTTGTGGTGCACCACGGCACATGCCGGCTTGTGTGCCGTGACTCAAATTTTGCACCGGAGCGGTTTTGGGAAACATTGGTGCAAATGAACTCCAAATGGTTCCCTAAGGCATGGGGGAAGGTTTTGGGGCAAAACCAAACCATGTTGGTGGAGTTGACTCGGTGGGTCATTTTTGTGCACCACTAAGCACATGCCGGCTTGTGTGCCGTGACTCAAATTTTGGCACCGGAGGGATTTGGGGAAATATTGATGGCAAACAAGTCCAAATGGCCCCCTATGGCATGGAGGAGGGTTTGGGGACAAAACCATGTCATCTTGAAATTGTTCTCAATTTTTCAAGTTTTCCAAGTTTGTCCATTTCAAGAAAAATTCGTGAAAATTCAATGCCATGTCCAATGACAACGAAATTTTGTGGGCACTTTGGATATATTATTATGGGATGGACTG
>CM059261.1:9087463-9089963 GCA_030347555.1 Lablab purpureus | reverse complement strand
CGGTAGAATCCTTTGCAGTACGACTTAAATACGCGACGGGTATTGTAAGTGGCAGAGTGGCCTTGCCGCCACGATCCACCGAGATTCAGCCCTTGTCGCTTGATTCGTCCCTCCCCAATGAATTCTCATCCAACTCCATATCCTTTCCACCAATTTGTTACGCCCCAAGTTCAAATTTATATAGTTTATTAAAATGAGGCTGCCACGATTTGGTGTCATACCCACACTTGCACCAACCATTTTTGGTGCATCATGATGATGGCTTGTGTGCCGTGACTCAAATTTTGCACCGGAGCGATTTTGGGAAACATTGATGGCAATCAACTCCAAATGGTTCCCTAAGGCATGGGGGAAGGTTTTGGGGCAAAACCAAACCATGTTGGTGGAGTTGACTCGGTGGATTAGTTTTGTGGTGCACCACTGCACATGCCTGGCCAGTGTGCCGTGACTCAAATTTTGCACCTGAGCGGTTTTGGGAAACATTGATGCAAATCAACTCCAAATGGTTCCCTAAGGCATGGGGAAGGTTTTGGGGCAAAACCAAACCATCTTGGTGGAGTTGACTCGGTGGGTTATTTTTGTGGTGCACCACGGCACATGCCGGCTTGTGTGCCGTGACTCAAATTTTGCACCGGAGCGGTTTTGGGAAACATTGATGCAAATGAACTCCAAATGGTTCCCTAAGGCATGGGGGAAGGTTTTGAGGCAAAACCAAACCATCTTGGTGGAGTTGACTCGTGGGTTATTTTTGTGGTGCACCACTAGCACATGCCTGGCCAGTGTGCCGTGACTCAAATTTTGCACCGGAGCGGTTTTGGGAAACATTGATGCAAATGAACTCCAAATGGTTCCCTAAGGCATGGGGGAAGGTTTTGGGGCAAAACCAAACCATCTTGGTGGAGTTGACTCTGTGGGTTATTTTTGTGGTGCACCACTAGCACATGCCTGGCCATGTGTGCCGTGACTCAAATTTTGCACCGAGCGGTTTTGGGAAACATTGGTGCAAATCAACTCCAAATGGTTCCCTAAGGCATGGGGGAAGGTTTTGGGGCAAAACCAAACCATCTTGGTGGAGTTGACTCGGTGGGTTATTTTTGTGGTGCACCACTAGCACATGCCGGCTTGTGTGCCGTGACTCAAATTTTGCACCGGAGCGGTTTTGGGAAACATTGATGCAAATCAACTCCAAATGGTTCCCTAAGGCATGGGGGAAGGTTTTGGGGCAAAACCAAACCATCTTGGTGGAGTTGACTCGTGGGTTATTTTTGTGGTGCACCACTAGCACATGCCTGGCTAGTGTGCCGTGACTCAAATTTTGCACCGAGCGGTTTTGGGAAACATTGATGCAAATCAACTCCAAATGGTTCCCTAAGGCATGGGGGAAGGTTTTGGGGCAAAACCAAACCATCTTGGTGGAGTTGACTCGGTGGGTTATTTTTGTGGTGCACCACGGCACATGCCGGCTTGTGTGCCGTGACTCAAATTTTGCACCGGAGCGGTTTTGGGAAACATTGGTGCAAATGAACTCCAAATGGTTCCCTAAGGCATGGGGGAAGGTTTTGGGGCAAAACCAAACCATCTTGGTGGAGTTGACTCGTGGGTTATTTTTGTGGTGCACCACTAAGCACATGCCGGCTTGTGTGCCGTGACTCAAATTTTGCACCGAGCGGTTTTGGGAAACATTGATGCAAATGAACTCCAAATGGTTCCCTAAGGCATGGGGGAAGGTTTTGGGGCAAAACCAAACCATCTTGGTGGAGTTGACTCGGTGGGTTATTTTTGTGGTGCACCACGGCACATGCCGGCTTGTGTGCCGTGACTCAAATTTTGCACCGGAGCGGTTTTGGGAAACATTGGTGCAAATGAACTCCAAATGGTTCCCTAAGGCATGGGGGAAGGTTTTGGGGCAAAACCAAACCATGTTGGTGGAGTTGACTCTGTGGTCATTTTTGTGCACCACTAGCACATGCCGGCTTGTGTGCCGTGACTCAAATTTTGGCACCGGAGGGATTTGGGGAAATATTGATGGCAAACAAGTCCAAATGGCCCCCTATGGCATGGAGGAGGGTTTGGGGACAAAACCATGTCATCTTGAAATTGTTCTCAATTTTTCAAGTTTTCCAAGTTTGTCCATTTCAAGAAAAATTCGTGAAAATTCAATGCCATGTCCAATGACAACGAAATTTTGTGGGCACTTTGGATATATTATTATGGGATGGACTGCAAAAAATCACCTCAAAATTCGACCCCTAGATACGTTTTTCCATTTTTCCCGATTTTACGATTTTCGGGTCTTTGAAAAATAAAAAAATACTTCCCTTCATAAAAATTATGAAATTTGGGGAACAAGGAGATATCATTTTTATGAGGATGCCTGCAAAAAATCTCGTCCAAATTCGGTCTCTAGGTCCAGTTATGGACTTATGTCTGCTCAAAAAAAGTGTATCTACTTGTACAAATTTGACTTTTGCATATTAGCCTATTATAGGGGGGGAAGGCT
>CM059261.1:9014427-9016927 GCA_030347555.1 Lablab purpureus | reverse complement strand
AGGTTTTGGGGCAAAACCAAACCATCTTGGTGGAGTTGACTCTGGATTAGTTTTGTGGTGCACCACTGCACATGCCCTTGTGTGCCGTGACTTAAATTTTGCATCCTGAGCGGTTTTGGGAAACATTGATGCAAATCAACTCCAAATGGTTCCCTAATGGGGGAAGGTTTTGAGGTAAAACCAAACCATCTTGGTGGAGTTGACTCGTGGGTTATTTTTGTGGTGCACCACTGCACATGCCCTTGTGTGCCGTGACTCAAATTTTGCATCTGAGCGGTTTTGGGAAACATTGGTGCAAATCAACTCCAAATGGTTCCCTGAAGGCATGGGGAAGGTTTTGGGGCAAAACCAAACCATCTTGGTGGAGTTGACTCCTGGGTTATTTTTGTGGTGCACCACTGCACATGCCCTTGTGTGCCGTGACTCAAATTTTGCATCGTAGCGGTTTTGGGAAAATGGATGCAAATCAACTCCAAATGGTTCCCTAAGGCATGGGGAAGGTTTTGGGCAAAACCAAACCATCTTGGTGGAGTTGACTCGGTGGGTTATTTTTGTGGTGCACCACGGGCACATGCCGGCTTGTGTGTGCCGTGACTCAAATTTTGCCCCGGAGCGGTTTTGGGAAACATTGGTGCAAATCAACTCCAAATGGTTCCCTAAGGCACGGGGAAGGTTTTGGGGCAAAACCAAACCATCTTGGTGGAGTTGACTCGGTGGATTAGTTTTGTGGTGCACCACGGCACATGCCGGCTTGTGTGCCGTGACTCAAATTTTGCATCGGAGCGGTTTTGGGAAAAATGGATGCAAATCAACTCCAAATGGTTCCCTAAGGCATGGGGAAGGTTTTGGGGCAAAACCAAACCATCTTGGTGGAGTTGACTCGTGGGTTATTTTTGTGGTGCACCACTGCACATGCCGCTTGTGTGCCGTGACTCAAATTTTGCATCGGAGCGGTTTTGGGAAACATTGGTGCAAATCAACTCCAAATGGTTCCCTAAGACATGGGGGAAGGTTTTGGGGCAAAACCAAACCATCTTGGTGGAGTTGACTCGGTGGGTCATTTTTGTGCACCACGGCACATGCCGACTTGTGTGCCGTGACTCAAATTTTGGCACCGGAGGGATTTGGAGAAATATTGATGGCAAACAAGTCCAAATGGCCCCCTATGGCATGGAGGAGGGTTTGGGGACAAAACCATGTCATCTTGAAATTGTTCTCAATTTTTCAAGTTTTCCAAGTTTGTCCATTTCAAGAAAAATTCGTGAAAATTCAATGCCATGTCCAATGACAACGAAATTTTGTGGGCACTTTGGATATATTATTATGGGATGGACTGCAAAAAATCACCTCAAAATTCGACCCCTAGATACGTTTTTCCATTTTTCCCGATTTTACGATTTTCGGGTCTTTGAAAAAATAAAAAAAATACTTCCCCTTCATAAAAAATTATGAAATTTGGGAACAAGGAGATATCATTTTTATGAGGATGCCTGCAAAAATCTCGTCCAAATTCGGTCTCTAGGTCCAGTTATGGACTTATGTCTGCTCAAAAAAAGTGTATCTACTTGTACAAATTTGACTTTTGCATATTAGCCTATTATAGGGGGGGAAGGCTCCCCAAGGCTGGCCACGCCCATATGGTCGGTCTTGGAGGGAAGTGTCACGAGGCCCCCCCCTCTATGTTTCTATGCACCTTGTGGTGTGTGGAGCATAGTTATCGTGGCAGTGGTCGCTCGTACCATGGTCGAAAATCGCCGGCCCGGCCGAAAGAACGCGGCAGGTCGGTGGGTCTAGACCCGTGCCTCGGAAAAATGTGGGTTTTCACTTTCATGGCTCGTTTAGCGTTGGACGGTGCTAGCATTGTCGAAAGGGTCCTATTTGTTGCCTCGGATTTGTTGCCTCGGATTTGTTAGGACTTCCAAGTAGACCTTGCCGCTGAGCAACGCGGCTAGGCTTGCCATATTAGTGAGTAGGGTTCTTTCCTTGGTTTTTTGAGGGGGGACTTGCCAAACACACATCTGTGTGGGGTCTTCGACCGATCCCGGTCGGAGAGGGTGGTCTTCGATCGATCCCGGTCGAAGAGGGTGGTCTTGGAGTTCACTTTGTGGTGAGTTCTAAATCGATGGTGTTGGCAAGTGAAAGTTGTCCTACTTGTTGCCTCGGATTTTATAGGACTTCTAGTACCTTGTTGGCAACTGAGATGGTGGATGAATCACGCTAGTGAGAAGGGCTCTTTCCTCGGTTTACTGGGGGGGATGCACGCACAACACACATTTGTGTGGAGTCTTTGGTCGATCCCGGCTAGAGCAGGTGGTCTTCGATCGATCCCGGTCGGAGAAGGGTGGTCTTGGAGTTCACTTTGTGGTGAGTTCTAAATCGATGGTGTTGGCAAGTGAAAGTTGTCCTACTTGTTGCCTCGGATTTTATAGGACTTCTAGTACCTTGTTGGCAACTGAGATGGTGGATGAATCACGCTAGTGAGAAGGGCTCTTTCCTCGGT
>CM059261.1:8984427-8986927 GCA_030347555.1 Lablab purpureus | reverse complement strand
TTTGGGAAACATTGATGCAAATCAACTCCAAATGGTTCCCTGAAGGCATGGGGGAAGGTTTTGGGCAAAACCAAACCATCTTGGTGGAGTTGACTCGTGGGTTATTTTTGTGGTGCACCACTGCACATGCCCTTGTGTGTGCCGTGACTCAAATTTTTGCATCCTGAGCGGTTTTGGGAAACATTGGTGCAAATCAACTCCAAATGGTTCCCTAAGGCACTGGGGAAGGTTTTGGGGCAAAACCAAACCATCTTGGTGGAGTTGACTCGTGGATTAGTTTTGTGGTGCACCACTGCACATGCCCTTGTGTGCCGTGACTCAAATTTTTGCATCCTGAGCGGTTTTGGGAAAATGGATGCAAATCAACTCCAAATGGTTCCCTGAAGGCATGGGGAAGGTTTTGGGCAAAACCAAACCATCTTGGTGGAGTTGACTCGTGGGTTATTTTTGTGGTGCACCACTGGCACATGCCCTTGTGTGTGCCGTGACTCAAATTTTTGCATCTGAGCGGTTTTGGGAAACATTGGTGCAAATCAACTCCAAATGGTTCCCTAAGGCACTGGGGAAGGTTTTGGGGCAAAACCAAACCATCTTGGTGGAGTTGACTCTGTGGATTAGTTTTGTGGTGCACCACTGCACATGCCGCTTGTGTGCCGTGACTCAAATTTTGCATCTGAGCGGTTTTGGGAAACATGGATGCAAATCAACTCCAAATGGTTCCCTGAAGGCATGGGGAAGGTTTTGGGCAAAACCAAACCATCTTGGTGGAGTTGACTCCTGGGTTATTTTTGTGGTGCACCACTGCACATGCCGCTTGTGTGCCGTGACTCAAATTTTGCACTCGGAGCGGTTTTGGGAAACATTGGTGCAAATCAACTCCAAATGGTTCCTGAAGACATGGGGAAGGTTTTGGGCAAAACCAAACCATCTTGGTGGAGTTGACTCTGGGTCATTTTTGTGCACCACTGCACATGCCGACTTGTGTGCCGTGACTCAAATTTTGGCACCGGAGGGATTTGGAGAAATATTGATGGCAAACAAGTCCAAATGGCCCCCTATGGCATGGAGGAGGGTTTGGGGACAAAACCATGTCATCTTGAAATTGTTCTCAATTTTTCAAGTTTTCCAAGTTTGTCCATTTCAAGAAAAATTCGTGAAAATTCAATGCCATGTCCAATGACAACGAAATTTTGTGGGCACTTTGGATATATTATTATGGGATGGACTGCAAAAAATCACCTCAAAATTCGACCCCTAGATACGTTTTTCCATTTTTCCCGATTTTACGATTTTCGGGTCTTTGAAAAAATAAAAAAAATACTTCCCCTTCATAAAAAATTATGAAATTTGGGAACAAGGAGATATCATTTTTATGAGGATGCCTGCAAAAATCTCGTCCAAATTCGGTCTCTAGGTCCAGTTATGGACTTATGTCTGCTCAAAAAAAGTGTATCTACTTGTACAAATTTGACTTTTGCATATTAGCCTATTATAGGGGGGGAAGGCTCCCCAAGGCTGGCCACGCCCATATGGTCGGTCTTGGAGGGAAGTGTCACGAGGCCCCCCCCTCTATGTTTCTATGCACCTTGTGGTGTGTGGAGCATAGTTATCGTGGCAGTGGTCGCTCGTACCATGGTCGAAAATCGTCGGCCCGGCCGAAAGAACGCGGCAGGTCGGTGGGTCTAGACCCGTGCCTCGGAAAAATGTGGGTTTTCACTTTCATGGCTCGTTTAGCGTTGGACGGTGCTAGCATTGTCGAAAGGGTCCTATTTGTTGCCTCGGATTTGTTGCCTCGGATTTGTTAGGACTTCCAAGTAGACCTTGCCGGCTAGCAACGCGCTAGGCTTGCCATATTAGTGAGTAGGGTTCTTTCCTTGGTTTTTTGAGGGGGGACTTGCCAAACACACATCTGTGTGGGGTCTTCGACCGATCCCGGTCGGAGAGGGTGGTCTTCGATCGATCCCGGTCGAAGAGGGTGGTCTTGGAGTTCACTTTGTGGTGAGTTCTAAATCGATGGTGTTGGCAAGTGAAAGTTGTCCTACTTGTTGCCTCGGATTTTATAGGACTTCTAGTACCTTGTTGGCAACTGAGATGGTGGATGAATCACGCTAGTGAGAAGGGCTCTTTCCTCGGTTTACTGGGGGGATGCACGCACAACACACATTTGTGTGGAGTCTTTGGTCGATCCCGGCTAGAGCAGGTGGTCTTCGATCGATCCCGGTCGAAGAGGGTGGTCTTGGAGTTCACTTTGTGGTGAGTTCTAAATCGATGGTGTTGGCAAGTGAAAGTTGTCCTACTTGTTGCCTCGGATTTTATAGGACTTCTAGTACCTTGTTGGCAACTGAGATGGTGGATGAATCACGCTAGTGAGAAGGGCTCTTTCCTCGGTTTACTGGGGGGGATGCACGCACAACACACATTTGTGTGGAGTCTTTGGTCGATCCCGGCTAGAGCAGGTGGTCTTCGATCGGTCCCGGTCGGAGAAGGGTGGTCTTGGAGT
>CM059261.1:8974427-8976927 GCA_030347555.1 Lablab purpureus | reverse complement strand
AGCGGTTTTGGGAAACATTGGTGCAAATCAACTCCAAATGGTTCCCTGAAGGCATGGGGAAGGTTTTGGGTAAAACCAAACCATCTTGGTGGAGTTGACTCTGGGTTATTTTTGTGGTGCACCACTGCACATGCCCTTGTGTGCCGTGACTTAAATTTTTGCATCCTGAGCGGTTTTGGGAAACATTGATGCAAATCAACTCCAAATGGTTCCCTGAAGGCATGGGGAAGGTTTTGGGTAAAACCAAACCATCTTGGTGGAGTTGACTCGTGGGTTATTTTTGTGGTGCACCACTGCACATGCCCTTGTGTGCCGTGACTTAAATTTTTGCATCCGTAGCGGTTTTGGAAACATTGGTGCAAATCAACTCCAAATGGTTCCCTGAAGGCATGGGGGAAGGTTTTGGGTAAAACTCAAACCATCTTGGTGGAGTTGACTCCTGGGTTATTTCTGTGGTGCACCACCCACATGCCCTTGTGCCGTGACTTAAATTTTTGCATCCTGAGCGCTTTTGGAAACATTGATGCAAATCAACTCCAAATGGTCCCTGAAGGCATGGGGAAGGTTTTGGGTAAAACCAAACCATCTTGGTGGAGTTGACTCCGTGGGTTATTTTTGTGGTGCACCACCTGCACATGCCCTGTGTGTGCCGTGACTTAAATTTTTGCATCTGTAGCGGTTTTGGGAAACATTGGTGCAAATCAACTCCAAATGGTTCCCTGAAGGCACTGGGGAAGGTTTTGGGAAAAACCAAACCATCTTGGTGGAGTTGACTCTGGATTAGTTTTTGTGTGCACCACTGCACATGCCCTTGTGTGCCGTGACTCAAATTTTTGCATCTGAGCGGTTTTGGGAACATTGATGCAATCAACTCCAAATGGTTCCTGAAGGCATGGGGAAGGTTTTGGGTAAAACCAAACCATCTTGGTGGAGTTGACTCCTGGGTTATTTTTGTGGTGCACCACCGCACATGCCCTTGTGTGCCGTGACTTAAATTTTTGCACCGGAGCGGTTTTGGGAAACATTGGTGCAAATCAACTCCAAATGGTTCCCTAAGGCATGGGGGAAGGTTTTGGGGAAAACCAAACCATCTTGGTGGAGTCTGACTCGGTTGGACATTTTTGTGCACCACCGCACATGCCGACTTGTGTGCCGTGACTCAAATTTTGGCACCGGAGGGATTTGGAGAAATATTGATGGCAAACAAGTCCAAATGGCCCCCTATGGCATGGAGGAGGGTTTGGGGACAAAACCATGTCATCTTGAAATTGTTCTCAATTTTTCAAGTTTTCCAAGTTTGTCCATTTCAAGAAAAATTCGTGAAAATTCAATGCCATGTCCAATGACAACGAAATTTTGTGGGCACTTTGGATATATTATTATGGGATGGACTGCAAAAAATCACCTCAAAATTCGACCCTTAGATACGTTTTTCCATTTTTCCCGATTTTACGATTTTCGGGTCTTTGAAAAATAAAAAAATACTTCCCTTCATAAAAATTATGAAATTTGGGGAACAAGGAGATATCATTTTTATGAGGATGCCTGCAAAAAATCTCGTCCAAATTCGGTCTCTAGGTCCAGTTATGGACTTATGTCTGCTCAAAAAAAGTGTATCTACTTGTACAAATTTGACTTTTGCATATTAGCCTATTATAGGGGGGGAAGGCTCCCCAAGGCTGGCCACGCCCATATGGTCGGTCTTGGAGGGAAGTGTCACGAGGCCCCCCCCTCTATGTTTCTATGCACCTTGTGGTGTGTGGAGCATAGTTATCGTGGCAGTGGTCGCTCGCACCATGGTCGAAATCGCCGCCCGTGCCAAAGAACGCGCAGGTCGGTGGGTCTAGACCCGTGCCTCGGAAAATGTGGGGTTTTCACTTTTATGGCTCGTTTAGCGTTGGACGGTGCTAGCATTGTCGAAAGGGTCCTATTTGTTGCCTCGAATTTGTTGCCTCGGATTTGTTAGGACTTCCAAGTAGACCTTGCCGGCTAGCAACGCGCCAGGCTTGCCATATTAGCGAGTAGGGTTCTTTCCTTGGTTTTTCGAGGGGACTTGCCAAACACACATCTGTGTGGGTCTTTCGACTCGATCCCGGTCGGAGCAGGGTGGTCTTCGATTCGATCCCTGTCGAAGAGGGTGGTCTTGGAGTTCACTTTGTGGTGAGTTCTAAATCGATGGTGTTGGCAAGTGAAAGTTGTCCTGACTTGTTGCCTCGGATTTTATAGGACTTCTAGTACCTTGTTGGCAACTGAGATGGTGGATGAATCACGCTAGTGAGAAGGGCTCTTTCCTCGGTTTACTGGGAGATGCACGCACAACACACATTTGTGTGGAGTCTTTGGTCGATTCCGGCTAGAGCAGGTGGTCTTCGATCGATCCCGGTCGAAGAAGGGTGGTCTGGAGTTCACTTTGTGGTGAGTTCTAAATCCATGGTGTTGGCAAGTGAAAGTTGTCCTACTTGTCGCTTTTTTTTTGGAATTTTTTTTGGAATTTTTTTTT
>CM059261.1:8918962-8921462 GCA_030347555.1 Lablab purpureus | reverse complement strand
GTCAACTCCACCAAGATGGTTTGGTTTTGCCCCAAAACCTTCCCCCATGTCTTAGGGAACCATTTGGAGTTGATTTGCACCAATGTTTCCCAAAACCGCTCCGGTGCAAAATTTACTTCACGGCACACAAGCCGGCATGTGCCGTGGTGCACCACAAAAATAACCCACCGAGTCAACTCCACCAAGATGGTTTGGTTTTGCCCCAAAACCTTCCCCCATGCCTTAGGGAACCATTTGGAGTTGATTTGCATCCATTTTTCCCAAAACCGCTCCGTGCAAAATTTGAGTCACGGTACATCAGCCTGCATGTGCCGTGGTGCACCACAAAACTAATCCACCGAGTCAACTCCACCAAGATGGTTTGGTTTTGCCCCAAAACCTTCCCCCGTGCCTTAGGGAACCATTTGGAGTTGATTTGCACCAATGTTTCCCAAAACCGCTCCGGTGCAAAATTTGAGTCACTGCACACACAAGCCTGCATGTGCCGTGGTGCACCACAAAAATAACCCACCGAGTCAACTCCACCAAGATGGTTTGGTTTTGCCCCAAAACCTTCCCCCATGCCTTAGGGAACCATTTGGAGTTGATTTGCATCCATGTTTCCCAAAACCTTCCGTGCAAAATTCGAGTCACTGCACACAAGCCCGCATGTGCCGTGGTGCACCACAAAAATAACCCACCGAGTCAACTCCACCAAGATGGTTTGGTTTTGCCCCAAAACCTTCCCCCATGCCTTAGGGAACCATTTGGAGTTGATTTGCACCAATGTTTCCCAAAACCGTTCGTGCAAAATTCGAGTCACTGCACACAAGCCTGCATGTGCCGTGGTGCACCACAAAAATAACCCATCGAGTCAACTCCACCAAGATGGTTTGGTTTTGCCCCAAAACCTTCCCCCATGCCTTAGGGAACCATTTGGAGTTGATTTGCATCCATTTTTCCGAAAACCGCTCCGGTGCAAAATTTGAGTCACGGCACACAAGCCCGCATGTGCCGTGGTGCACCACAAAAATAACCCACCAAGTCAACTCCACCAAGATGGTTTGGTTTTGCCCCAAAACCTTCCCCCATGCCTTAGGGAACCATTTGGAGTTGATTTGCACCAATGTTTCCCAAAACCTTCTGTGCAAAATTTGAGTCACTGCACACAAGCCTGCATGTGCCCGTGGTGCACCACAAAAATAACCCACCGAGTCAACTCCACCAAGATGGTTTGGTTTTGCCCCAAAACCTTCCCCCATGCCTTAGGGAACCATTTGGAGTTGATTTGCATCCAATGTTTCCCAAAACCGTTCCGTGCAAAATTTCGAGTCACTGCACACAAGCCCGATGTGCCGTGGTGCACCACAAAAATAACCCACCGAGTCAACTCCACCAAGATGGTTTGGTTTTGCCCCAAAACCTTCCCCCATGCCTTAGGGAACCATTTGGAGTTGATTTGCACCAATGTTTCCCAAAACCGCTCCGGTGCAAAATTTGAGTCACGGCACACAAGCCCGATGTGCCGTGGTGCACCACAAAAATAACCCACTCGAGTCAACTCCACCAAGATGGTTTGGTTTTGCCCCAAAACCTTCCCCCATGCCTTAGGGAACCATTTGGAGTTGATTTGCATCAATGTTTCCCAAAACCGTTCGTGCAAAATTTGAGTCATCTGCACACAAGCCTGCATGTGCCGTGGTGCACCACAAAACTAATCCACTCGAGTCAACTCCACCAAGATGGTTTGGTTTTGCCCCAAAACCTTCCCCCATGCCTTAGGGAACCATTTGGAGTTGATTTGCACCAATGTTTCCCGAAAACCTTCGGTGCAAAATTTGAGTCACTGCACACAAGCCCGCATGTGCCGTGGTGCACCACAAAAATAACCCACCGAGTCAACTCCACCAAGATGGTTTGGTTTTGCCCCAAAACCTTCCCCCATGCCTTAGGGAACCATTTGGAGTTGATTTGCATCAATGTTTCCCAAAACCTTCGGTGCAAAATTTCAAGTCACCTGACACAAGCCCGCATGTGCCGTGGTGCACCACAAAAATAACCCACCGAGTCAACTCCACCAAGATGGTTTGGTTTTGCCCCAAACCTTCCCCCATGCCTTAGGGAACCATTTGGAGTTGATTTGCACCAATGTTTCCCAAAACTCTTCTGCAAAATTCGAGTCACTGCACACAAGCCCTGCATGTGCCTGGTGCACCACAAAAATAACCCATCGAGTCAACTCCACCAAGATGGTTTGGTTTTGCCCCAAAACCTTCCCCCATGCCTTAGGGAACCATTTGGAGTTCGATTTGCATCAATGTTTCCGAAAACTCTTCTGCAAAATTCGAGTCACTGCACACAAGCCCTGATGTGCCGTGGTGCACCACAAAAATAATCCATCAAGTCAACTCCACCAAGATGGTTTGGTTTTGCCCAAAACCTTCCCCCATGCCTTAGGGAACCATTTGGAGTTGATTGCATCAATGTTTCCGAAATCTTCTGCAAAATTCAGCCATCATCA
>CM059261.1:8916028-8918862 GCA_030347555.1 Lablab purpureus | reverse complement strand
TGTGAGCCACGAACAACGCCTAACCACCCTTCTTCGGCCAGGGATCGACCAAAGACTCCACACAAATGTGTGTTGTGCGTGCATCCCCCCCAGTAAACCGAGGAAAGAGCCCTTCTCACTAGCGTGATTCGTCCACCATCTCAGTTGCCAACAAGGTACTAGAAGTCCTATAAAATCCGAGGCAACAAGTAGGACAACTTTCACTTGCCAACACCATCGATTTAGAACTCACCACAAAGTGAACTCCAAGACCACCCTTCTCCGACCGGGATCGATCGAAGACCACCTGCTCTAGCCGGGATCGACCAAAGACTCCACACAAATGTGTGTTGTGCGTGCATCCCCCCAGTAAACCGAGGAAAGAGCCCTTCTCACTAGCGTGATTCATCCACCATCTCAGTTGCCAACAAGGTACTAGAAGTCCTATAAAATCCGAGGCAACAAGTAGGACAACTTTCACTTGCCAACACCATCGATTTAGAACTCACCACAAAGTGAACTCCAAGACCACCCTCTTCGACCGGGATCGATCGAAGACCACCCTCTCCGACCGGGATCGGTCGAAGACCCTACACAGATGTGTGTTTGGCAAGTCCCCCCTCAAAAAACCAAGGAAAGAACCCTACTCACTAATATGGCAAGCCTAGCGCGTTGCTAGCCGGCAAGGTCTACTTGGAAGTCCTAACAAATCCGAGGCAACAAATCCGAGGCAACAAATAGGACCCTTTCGACAATGCTAGCACCGTCCAACGCTAAACGAGCCATAAAAGTGAAAACCCACATTTTTTTTCCGAGGCACGGGTCTAGACCCACCGACCTGCCGCGTTCTTTCGGCCGGGCCGGCGATTTTCGACCATGGTACGAGCGACCACTGCCACGATAACTATGCTCCACACACCACAAGGTGCATAGAAACATAGAGGGGGCCTCGTGACACTTCCCTCAAGACCGACCATATGGGCGTGGCCAGCCTTGGGGAGCCTTCCCCCCCTATAATAGGCTAATATGCAAAAGTCAAATTTGTACAAGTAGATACACTTTTTTTGAGCAGACATAAGTCCATAACTGGACCTAGAGACCGAATTTGGACGAGATTTTTTGCAGGCATCCTCATAAAAATGATATCTCCTTGTTCCCCAAATTTCATAATTTTTTATGAAGGGGAAGTATTTTTTTTATTTTTTCAAAGACCCGAAAATCGTAAAATCGGGAAAAATGGAAAAACGTATCTAGGGGTCGAATTTTGAGGTGATTTTTTGCAGTCCATCCCATAATAATATATCCAAAGTGCCCACAAAATTTCGTTGTCATTGGACATGGCATTGAATTTTCACGAATTTTTCTTGAAATGGACAAACTTGGAAAACTTGAAAAATTGAGAACAATTTCAAGATGACATGGTTTTGTCCCCAAACCCTCCTCCATGCCATAGGGGGCCATTTGGACTTGTTTGCCATCAATATTTCTCCAAATCCCTCCGGTGCCAAAATTTGAGTCACGGCACACAAGTCGGCATGTGCCGTGGTGCACAAAAATGACCCACCGAGTCAACTCCACCAAGATGGTTTGGTTTTGCCCCAAAACCTTCCCCCATGCCTTAGGGAACCATTTGGAGTTGATTTGCACCAATGTTTCCCAAAACCGCTCCGGTGCAAAATTTGAGTCACGGCACACAAGCCGGCATGTGCCGTGGTGCACCACAAAAATAACCCACCGAGTCAACTCCACCAAGATGGTTTGGTTTTGCCCCAAAACCTTCCCCCATGCCTTAGGGAACCATTTGGAGTTGATTTGCATCAATGTTTCCCAAAACCGCTCCGGTGCAAAATTTGAGTCACGGCACACAAGCCGGCATGTGCCGTGGTGCACCACAAAACTAATCCACCGAGTCAACTCCACCAAGATGGTTTGGTTTTGCCCCAAAACCTTCCCCCATGCCTTAGGGAACCATTTGGAGTTGATTTGCATCAATGTTTCCCAAAACCGCTCCGGTGCAAAATTTGAGTCACGGCACACACAAGCCGGCATGTGCCGTGGTGCACCACAAAACTAATCCACTGAGTCAACTCCACCAAGATGGTTTGGTTTTGCCCCAAAACCTTCCCCCATGCCTTAGGGAACCATTTGGAGTTGATTTGCATCCATTTTTCCCAAAACCGCTCCGGTGCAAAATTTGAGTCACGGCACACAAGCCGGCATGTGCCGTGGTGCACCACAAAACTAATCCACCGAGTCAACTCCACCAAGATGGTTTGCTTTTGCCCCAAAACCTTCCCCCATGCCTTAGGGAACCATTTGGAGTTGATTTGCATCAATGTTTCCCAAAACCGCTCCGGTGCAAAATTTGAGTCACGGCACACAAGCCGGCATGTGCCGTGGTGCACCACAAAACTAATCCACCGAGTCAACTCCACCAAGATGGTTTGGTTTTGTCCCAAAACCTTCCCCCATGCCTTAGGGAACCATTTGGAGTTGATTTGCATCAATGTTTCCCAAAACCGCTCCGGTGCAAAATTTGAGTCACGGCACACAAGCCGGCATGTGCCGTGGTGCACCACAAAACTAATCCACCGAGTCAACTCCACCAAGATGGTTTGGTTTTGTCCCAAAACCTTCCCCCATGCCTTAGGGAACCATTTGGAGTTGATTTGCATCAATGTTTCCCAAAACCGCTCCGGTGCAAAATTTGAGTCACGGCACACAAGCCGGCATGTGTCGTGGTGCACCACAAAACTAATCCACAGAGTCAACTCCACCAAGATGGTTTGGTTTTGCCCCAAAACCTTCCCCCATGCCTTAGGGAACCATTTGGAGTTGATTTGCATCAATGTTTC
>CM059261.1:8896028-8901028 GCA_030347555.1 Lablab purpureus | reverse complement strand
TTTGTGTTCATTCAACCTTTTTGCTTTAAACATGTGGTCTTTAATGACATAGACCCAGTTCACAATAATCCGATTTTTTAAGCAGTGCAGCAAAGCCAAGTCCTCCTCCATAAGCTGTGCATGGTTGCTCCCCCTAGGTATGAGCTGCCATGCGAGAAAGAAAGCCAACAGTCTATCATCTCTCTTCATACGACCAACATTGTACTTGATAATCATCGCCTCATCACAATGCCTTAGGCAATCTTTATAAACGACTTCTTTGTTGAAGTTTGGCAATGAACTTGTGTTGCCTTTGCTGATCTTTAATCCATTATTCCTCGATCCAGCAATACCCCTCCATATGGTATTATCTATGCGAATCTCCCTGCCTTTTACGTTGGATACAAGAACACCATTTTCGACTTTCAAGTTAGTATAGAAAATCTTAACAAGGTCAACATAAAAGTTACCTTCAAGCTCTACGACTGTCGAAGATTACGTGCTTGAAGAGAGTTTCGCACAAAATTCAGATTTTCAGTCTCCAACCAGCTAAACTTCAAGATCTTTGGAGTTAGAATCTGTTTCATCATCATCCTTTGTTCTACAGAGACAGCAACTTCAGTGTTTTCATCTTCATCAGCTTCATCTGACTCAGTCTCCTCATTGGCTTCTTCGGTAGGAGGAGAAGGAGGTGGTGGAGGATTCACTGTTGAGGAGTCTCACCCTCAATTTATACCTTTTGGAAATCGCCTTTACGAAGGATCGGCGGTTTGCTCGGGAATCTCAATGGGATCTGTTTGTGTCCGGATGTAGAACCCCTTGTTCTTCTACCGATGAAGCAGTTGTTGATCGTGAGGATTTTTGTTCCTCATTGATCTTCTTAATCTTTGAAACAAATTTCCAATAGGAGCGTCTGAATCATCAGCTATTCGTCATTTCAAAAGCTGGAGAGAAAAAGGATGAGCGATAGAAAATATGCGAGAGATACTGAGTATGGAGAATGCAAGTGTTAGTCTTAAAGAGAAATTCAACATATATAGACCAAACGGGGATACGAATGCATGTTCGGCGGTGAGTTAATGGTCAAAATATTTTGAGCAGATTTGGACTCAACCACGGGTGCTCGGACTTCAGAGAAATGCGAGAGAATACTTTGAAAAATGGAAAACCACATACGAAACCCAATAAAGCAAGTGCACATGTAGCTAAAGCTGTTCATCTTTGTGAATTTAAAATGCATTGAACCATTCGTTTTACGAAATGGCTGAATTGATTTGATTAAACAACGATTTCTTGGAGCTGCAATTGAATTTAATTGTGATTACAAAGATTAGTCAGCTAGTCAAAGCAATTAATGGGTTTGTTCAACAACATCAGGTGCAATTAATGAGATAAGTCTGCATTATTTCACGAAAATAAGCGATTATTTTCGAAACTTGATAATACTACTGTTGTCGGTTTAATGAAATAAATCGATTGTTTCATGAAATTAACACCTTGAAATCTCCAACGATAAGATAACATTGTCGGTTTAATGAAATAAGCACACTATTTCATACAATTAACAAACTAATCATCTCAGCAGAGAAAATTTTAAGAGATATGATTGATATTCGGGATACCCAATTCATTTCTAAGTTTGAAAAATCTTTCACGACTAAGTGGCTTAGTGAATATATCGGCTAGGCGATCATTTGTAGAAATGAATTCAATCCTACAATCCTTCTTTTCAATGTGATCCCTTATAAAATGATGTCTTATTTCAATGTGCTTGGTTACGGAATCGTTGTATAGGATTTTTAGTTAAGTTGATTGCCTTGGTATTATCACACAAGATTGGTATATCGAGAAAGATGTAGATTGAAATCACTTAGTTGTTGCTTCAACCATAGAATCTGTGTTGTACAACTACCAGCTGCAATGTACTCAGCTTCAGCTGTTGAGAGTGCAACACATGCTTGTTTCTTGCTTGTCCATGAAATTAAGCAATTACCAAACAAATGACATGTTCCACTTGGTGCTTTTACGTCTAATTTGCAACCTGCAAAATCGAGTCGATATATCCAACAAGATTTAACTCACTACCAGTTGAGTACCATAATCCCACATTCACGGTTCCTTTGAGGTATTTTAAGATACGTTTGGCAGCTGTGAAATGTGACTCCTTTAGATTTGCTTGGAATCTTGCACAAAGACAAACTGCAAACATGATATCAGGTCTGCTAGGCTGTGATGTAAAGCAAAGATCCAATCAGCCCTACTGTACATAGTTGCATCAACGAGGCTTCCCAGATTCATCAACATCAAGATAGCGGTTTGATGACATTGGTGTATTTGATTCTTTACTGACTCTCCATATTGAACTTTTTCAGCAATTCATTGCAGTATTTGGCTTGACTAATGAAAGTTCCATTTTCCATTTGTTTCACCTGCAATCCTAGGAAGAAATTCAATTCTCCCATCATAGACATTTCAAATTCGCCTTGCATAGATTCACGCAAACTCTTGGCACAAAGAGGGATTAGATGAACCAAAAATTATGTCATCAACATAAATTTGTACAATCATAAGATCATTTACAACTTTCTTGATAAAGAGAGTTTTATCCACGACTCCTCTTTTAAAGCCTTGTGATATGAGAAAGGTTGTGAGTCTCTCATACCACTTGTCTTGGTGCCTGCTTAAGACCATACAAAGCCTTTTTGAGTTTGAAGACATGGTTAGGAAGCTTAGAGTCAATAAAACCAGGTGGTTGTTCAACATATACATCTTCATTTATGAAACCATTAAGAAAAGCACTTTTGACATCCATTTGATAAAGTTTAAAGCAATTAAGACATGCGTATGCAAGCAATAGCCTAATAGCTTCTAATCTAGCAACAGGTGCATAAGTCTCATCATAGTCTATGCCTTCTTCCTGATTATAACCTTTAGCAACCAGTCTTGCTTTGTTTCTAGTAATAATACCATTTTCATCTAGCTTATTTTTGAAAACCCATTTAGTTCCTATCACATTCATTGTATTATTCCTAGGAACTAGTTTCCAAACATCATTCCTAACAAACCGATTCGGTTCTTCATTCATAGCGATTATCCGATTATGGTCAAGCAATGCATCATTAATATTCTTTGGTTCTATTTGAGAAACAAAGGCCATATGATTGCAGAATTCATTCAAAGAGTTACGAGTAGTCACTCCCTTCTCAACATTCCCAATAATGTTGTCCGGAGATAGCCCTTTTTGTGTTCTCCGAGATTTAGGTAATGTACTTGTCTGCTGCGAGGATAGTCGGCTGAATCGAGGATTATAGTCGACTTGTTCATCCTGTCCGACAGTTTCAGCGACTTTTTACGCAACATCTTCATTCTTCTCGGATTCCTCGGGTTTCTCATCATCGGAACCTGCAAGAGAGTTACCTTTTCTCTCTTTTTGGCATAAAATCTCATCAAACACAACATGGATAGACTCTTCTACAGTTAAATTCTTCTTGTTGAAAACACGGTATGCTTTGCTAGTCAATGAATAACCAAGAAAAATGCCATCATCAACTTTCTCATCAAATTTACCTAATGATGCTTTTCCATTGTTGAGTATAAAGCACCTGCATCCAAAGACTTTAAAATATGCAATACTAGGTATTTTATCATTCAAAAGCTCATATGGTGTTTTATCTAGTATAGGTCTAAGTAACACTCTATTGAGTACATAACAAGCGATTGATACGACATACGCCGGAAATACTTTGGTAGCTTTGACTCACTCAACATTGTCCTTGCACATTCTTGTAGAGTCCTGTTTTTCCTTTCAACAACTCCATTTCGTTGTGGAGTTCTAGGTGCGAAGAAATTGTGAGAAATGCCATATTTAGAACAAAACTTTTCAAAATGTAAATTTTGAAACTCGATTCCATGATCACTTCTTAAGGAAACAATTTTCAAATCTTTTTCATTTGAAGTGATCTTAGCAAATCTTTTGAAAGCATGAAAAGTTTCATCTTTTGAGGAAAGGAAAAGTGTCCATGTATACCTGGAGAAATCATCAACTATCACAAGTACATAAGAATTGTTACCTAAACTTCTTGTTCTTGAAGGGTAGAACAGATCAAGATGTAGCGATTCAAGAGGTCTCCTTGTTGATATGAAATTCTTTGATTCAAATGAGCTTTTGGACTTGCTTTCCTTTTGGCAATATTCACGGACTTTGTCCTTCACAAACTTCACATTCGGAAGTCCTCTAACAAGACTCTTGCAAGCTGATTTTATTCAACAAGCTGCATGTTGACATGACCACACCTTCTATGCCATAGCCAGCTATCATCTTCTTTAGTTAGCAAACAAATATCTTTGTGATTTGAAGAGTTGATGTCCAGCATGTAGACATTGTTTACTCTTCTCCCAATGTGCATTATATCTGCAGTTAAACAATTGAAAATGACACAGAATTTTGCATCAAAGGTGACTTTCATACCTTTGTCACACAGCTGACTTATGCTTAGGAGATTGTGTTTTAGTCCTTCAACATAAAGTACATTTTTAATCTGTGAGGAAATACAGTTGCCAATATCTCGAGATCCCTTAATTTTTCCTTTCTTTGTTATCACCAGAAAGTCACGATTCCGACTTCACATTCTTTGTAATTCATCAATTTTGATTTATCTCCTGTCATGTGTTTGGAGCATCCATTGTCCGAGATACCATAAGGTTCTTTTTGCTCCATGACGGACACTGCAAAACAAGGTTTAATTGACAAATTTAGGTCCCCAAAGCCATTTGGGTCCTTTCAAGATTAGGAACAACATGTGTTTTGGGTTTCCAATAAAATTCACCTCTTGAAATCCCAAAATTCTTGACATAGCAAAATTTAGATATATGACCATGTTTCAAACAATAAGAACATGTTTTAAATCTGTTCCTGGGATAAGATTTGTTCTTTGCAGCATGATAACGTTTTCCATAGCCAAGTCCATTTCCATTTGAAAAACCAATTTGAGAATGTAAAAGTTGATTTAAGGTATTATGAC
>CM059261.1:8886028-8888528 GCA_030347555.1 Lablab purpureus | reverse complement strand
CAAGACCTTCCCAAACAAGAGAGCAAGGTGTTTTCTCGCAAAAACGTTTTTCTACGCTTTTAATCGATTACCATACATAGATAATCGATTATTTAACTTAAAATTTGAATAAAAAATGTTTAACGAACTAAATAATCGATTAAGTGTTTTTGATAATCGATTATATTGATTTCTGGGTTAATATAATCGATTATGGCCTTAATCTAATCGATTATATCAGACGATATTTGTTTTCCAGATTTTAAACATGATATAATCGATTAAGCTTTTAATATAATCGATTAAATGAGTCGTTTTTGTGAAATTAATTCTAAATCAACCTAAGAATGGAAACTTTGGAGCATTTTCGAATTATAAAATGAAAGAGAATGTCTTAGGTTCTACACATCTGAAAACACACAAAATATTCAAAGTGTTTCTGCGCCTTAGCTTTTTCAAAGCCGCTTTCCTGCTCTCTTCAGTTTGATCAAGTCTTTGGAAGTGGTGATCATTGTGCTTAAGCTTTCTATCCAGCACGTATCAGGTGTATTCTTTTACTGTTTTCTTTAAACGGGAAAATTCATCCCTTGGATCTGTTCTAAGGGAGGTGTTTCATCTCTTGTGTGTCAAGAGAGGTGGGTTTCATCCTCAGTGTGTCTGGGGAGGTGTTTTCATCCTTAGTGTGTCTGAGGAGGTGTTTCTTTATCTTTATTTTGTTATTGCATGAATTGGTGTTTGTAATTTCAATTTAAAGATAGTGGGAAAATCATCACGCATTTGTGGTGGTTGGGAACTGGACGTAGGATTGGCTTAATCCGAACCAGTATAAATCTCTGTGTTCTTTCTCTTTCTCTATATCTTTTATTTGTGGATCATTATAACAATTGCTAATTCAATTCGCCTTAATCAAAGGATAAGAAAAATCCACATCCTAGTTTTGAAAGAATTTCAAAATCTGAAAAGTTTTTTAAAAGAGAAAAATTTATTAAAAATCCAATTCACCCCCCCTCTTGGTTTTTACACTGCCGTCTTTATTTAACAATTGGCCTCAGAGCTGGTTTTTTGAAAGTTATTCAAAAACAAGATCCTTATGGCAGACAAAAATCAAACTTTTGCTGAAGGTGCATCTATTCATAGACCACCACTTTTCACAGGTGAAAACTATCCTTTTTGGAAAAAGAGGATGGAAATTTTTCTAAGGTCTAATGATCAAGGCGTTTGGGATGCAATTGTAAATGGTCCATTTATTCCTATGGTTGTTGTTGAAGAAGCGCAGGTACCCAAAAAGAGAGCAAATTGGAGCAAAGATGAATACAACCAGAATCAATGCGACATAAGGGCGTGTAACATGATAGCATCTGCTTTAACTATTGATGAGTTTTACAGGTTGTCGGATTGCACTACAGCAAAGGAGATGTGGGACACTTTAGAAGTCACACATGAAGGAACGGAAGACGTGAAAAGATCAAGGAAAAATACCTTGATTCAGGAGTACGAAATGTTCCGGATGAGCAAAGGGGAAACCATATACGACGTCCAAAAGAGATTTACTCACATTGTAAATCACCTCAAGGCGTTAGGTAAGAAATTTGATACGGAAGAATTAAATGTGAAAATTTTGAAATCTTTGGACAGGACTTGGCAACCAAAAGTGACGGCCATCACGGAATCAAAGAACCTTGCAAACATGAATATGACAACTCTCTTCGGGAAGCTTAGAGAACATGAAATGGAGCTTGGACGTTTCAAAGGAGAAGAAGAAGACGTCAAAAGAAAAGGTGTTGCTCTTAAAGCCGAATCCCACAAAGATGAGAGTAGTGACACAGATGATGATCTTGAATGCAGTGACATCAGCTTGTTTGTCAAAAAGTACAAAAAGTTCATCAAGAACAAGAACAAAGGAAATTTCAAGAAAGGTAAGAAAACTGAAAACCTAAATTCTCTTGATAACTTTAAGTGCTATGGTTGTGGAAAAAGGGGACACTTGAAGTCGGATTGCCCCAACATCAAGAAGGATGAGGAAAAGGCAAAGAAATACAAGAAGCCTTTTGATAAGAAGAAAAAGAAGGCATACATCGCTTGGGAAGATAATGACGTGAGTTCTTCTAGTGCAAGTGAGTCAGAAGAAGAAGCCAATATCTGTCTTATGGCGGATGATGATGATGATGCCGAATCCACATGTAGTAAGGTAAGTGATTCTGGCCTTCCTGATAATTATGATGAGTTGCTTGAAGAGTTTTTGGATTTATGTGAAAAATCGGAAAAACTAACCTTCTTTCATAATAAATTAAAAAATGACTACAAAAGTCTTGAAAAGAAAATTTCTGATTTGGAAGAAGAGAAAATCGTTTTAAAAGAGGATTTGGAAAAAGCAAAAATTCCTTGCAAATGCAAAACCAAAATTCCTATTTGTGAAAATTGTAGTGTTCTTGCTAACAAGGTTTCTTATCTTGAAACATCTCTTTCAAATATCACGATGGGAAATAATAATTTAAACAATGTTTTGAAAGACAACAAAGGT
>CM059261.1:8880381-8885928 GCA_030347555.1 Lablab purpureus | reverse complement strand
GGAGCGGTTTGGGAAACATTGGTGCAAATGAACTCCAAATGGTTCCCTAAGGCATGGGGAAGGTTTTGGGGCAAAACCAAACCATCTTGGTGGAGTTGACTCGGTGGAGTTATTTTTGTGGTGCACCACGGCACATGCTTAGGCTTGTGTGCTGCGTGACTCAAATTTTGCACGGAGCGGTTTTGGGAAACATTGGTGCAAATGAACTCCAAATGGTTCCCTAAGGCATGGGGGAAGGTTTTGGGGCAAAACCAAACCATGTTGGTGGAGTTGACTCGGTGGGTTATTTTTGTGGTGCACCACGGCACATGCCGGCTTGTGTGCTTAGTGACTCAAATTTTGCACCGGAGCGGTTTTGGGAAACATTGATGCAAATGAACTCCAAATGGTTCCCTAAGGCATGGGGGAAGGTTTTGGGGCAAAACCAAACCATCTTGGTGGAGTTGACTCGGTGGGTTATTTTTGTGGTGCACCACGGCACATGCCGGCTTGTGTGCCGTGACTCAAATTTTGCACCGGAGCGGTTTTGGGAAACATTGGTGCAAATGAACTCCAAATGGTTCCCTAAGGCATGGGGGAAGGTTTTGGGGCAAAACCAAACCATGTTGGTGGAGTTGACTCGGTGGGTCATTTTTGTGCACCACGGCACATGCCGGCTTGTGTGCCGTGACTCAAATTTTGGCACCGGAGGGATTTGGGGAAATATTGATGGCAAACAAGTCCAAATGGCCCCCTATGGCATGGAGGAGGGTTTGGGGACAAAACCATGTCATCTTGAAATTGTTCTCAATTTTTCAAGTTTCCAAGTTTTCCAAGTTTGTCCATTTCAAGAAAAATTCGTGAAAATTCAATGCCATGTCCAATGACAACGAAATTTTGTGGGCACTTTGGATATATTATTATGGGATGGACTGCAAAAAATCACCTCAAAATTCGACCCCTAGATACGTTTTTCCATTTTTCCCGATTTTACGATTTTCGGTCTTTGAAAAAATAAAAAAAATACTTCCCCTTCATAAAAAATTATGAAATTTGGGGAACAAGGAGATATCATTTTTATGAGGATGCCTGCAAAAAATCTCGTCCAAATTCGGTCTCTAGGTCCAGTTATGGACTTATGTCTGCTCAAAAAAAGTGTATCTACTTGTACAAATTTGACTTTTGCATATTAGCCTATTATAGGGGGGGAAGGCTCCCCAAGGCTGGCCACGCCCATATGGTCGGTCTTGGAGGGAAGTGTCACGAGGCCCCCCCCTCTATGTTTCTATGCACCTTGTGGTGTGTGGAGCATAGTTATCGTGGCGATGGTCGCTCGTACCATGGTCGAAAATCGCAGGCCGGCCAGAAAGAGCATGGCGAGTCGGTGGGTCTAGACCCGTGCCTCGGAAAAAATGTGGGTTTTCACTTTTATGGCTCGTTTAGCGTTGGACGGTGCTAGCATTGTCGAAAGGGTCCTATTTGTTGCCTCGGATTTGTTGCCTCGGATTTGTTAGGACTTCCAAGTAGACCTTGCCGGCTAGCAACGCGCTAGGCTTGCCATATTAGTGAGTAGGGTTCTTTCCTTGGTTTTTTGAGGGGGGACTTGCCAAACACACATCTGTGTGGGGTCTTCGACCGATCCCGGTCGGAGAGGGTGGTCTTCGATCGATCCCGGTCGAAGAGGGTGGTCTTGGAGTTCACTTTGTGGTGAGTTCTAAATCGATGGTGTTGGCAAGTGAAAGTTGTCCTACTTGTTGCCTCGGATTTTATAGGACTTCTAGTACCTTGTTGGCAAGCGAGATGGTGGATGAATCACGCTAGTGAGAAGGGCTCTTTCCTCGGTTTCTTGGGGGATGCACGCACTAACACACATTTGTGTGGAGTCTTTGGTCGATCCGGCTAGAGCGGGTGGTCTTCGATCGATCCCGGTCGGAGAAGGGTGGTCTTGGAGTTCACTTTGTGGTGAGTTCTAAATCGATGGTGTTGGCAAGTGAAAGTTGTCCTACTTGTTGCCTCGGATTTTATAGGACTTCTAGTACCTTGTTGGCAACTGAGATGGTGGACGAATCACGCTAGTGAGAAGGGCTCTTTCCTCGGTTTCTTGGGGGATGCACGCACTGACACACATTTGTGTGGAGTCTTTGAGTCGATCCGGTTGGAGCAGGTGGTCTTCGATCGATCCGGTCGAAGAAGGGTGGTCGAGGCGTTGTTCGTGGCTCACACCGTGGCCGTTGTTTCGTTTCATACCTAGCGATGCGGATGTGGCATCTCTTGATGTTTCCATTTGCTTACTTGCCAATGGCAAGTGGGGAGTGGGCCGTCATGGGGTCTTTGTGTTTTGCGAGACGTGAGGGTGTGTGAGTTGTGATGAGGATGCTTTTGTTGGCTGGCTCCGTGCCTTGTGCATCGAACGGTCAAACATGCATTTTCTTTGTTTCCACCTTATACTTTTGGTGATGATGCTCGGTTGGTCCCTGTGTTTGCGTACCTACTACATGGTAATTGTGTGGCAAGTTAAAAGTGTTTCCATTCGAGCTTCTCCTTAGAGACCTCGGAGGATCCTAAAATCATGATATGTGTTCCTTCTTGTTTTTGCAATGCATAAAGCTTGTGGGGCATATGTTATGATAATTCTTTCGGATGCGGTGTATGAGGTGAATTTGAGTCTCATGACTTGATTTCCTAAACTTCGGTTGCCTACAGTGAATGACGCTTGCCTTGACACTTGTGGTGTGTGACTTCAATGTCGCCATGATCGGTGTCAAGTGCATTGTTGTCAATGATGGATGCTACCTGGTTGATCCTGCCAGTAGTCATATGCTTGTCTCAAAGATTAAGCCATGCATGTGTAAGTATGAACTAATTCGGGCTGTGAAGCTGCGAATGGCTCATTAAATCGATTATAGTTTGTTTGATGGTATCTACTACTCGGATAGCAGTAGTAATTCTAGAGCTATCGTGCAACAAACCCCGACTTACGGAAGGGATGCATTTATTAGATAAAGGTCGGCCTTGAGGCTCGCACTGTTGCTTTGATGATTCATGATAACTCGTCGGATCGCACGGCCTTTGTGCCGGCGACGCATCATTCAAATTTCTGCCCTATCAACTTTCGATGGTAGGATAGTGGCCTACCATGGTGGTGACGGGTGACGGAGAATTAGGGTTCGATTCGGGAGAGGAGCACGAGAGCGGCTACCACATCCAAGGAAGGCGGCGGCGCGCAAATTACCCAATCCGACACGGGGAGGTAGTGACAATAAATAACAATACAGGGCTCATTGAGTGCAGTAATTGGAATGAGTACAATCTAAATCCCTTAACGAGGATCCATTGGAGGGCAAGTACGGTGCCGGCGGCCGCGGTAATTCCAGCTCAATAGCGTATATTTAAGTTGTTGCGGTTAAAAAGCTCGTAGTTGGACCTTGGGTTGGAGTCGATCGGTCCGCCTACGGTGTGCCCGGTCGGCTCGTCCTACTGCCGGCGATGCGCTCCTGGCCTTAATTGGCGGGTCGTGCCTCCGGTCTTTGTTACTTTGAAGAAATTAGAGTGCTCAAAGCAAGCCTACGCTCTGGATACATTAGCATGGGATAACACCACAGGTTCTGATCCTATTGTGTTGGCCTTCGGGATCGGAGTAATGATTAACGAGGGACGATCGGGGCATTCGTATTTCATAGTCGGAGGTGAAATTCTTGGATTTATGAAAGGCGAACAAGCTGCGAAAGCATTTGCCAAGGATGTTTTCATTAATCAAGAGCGAAAGTTGGGGGCTCGAAGACGATCGGATACCAGTCCTAGTCTCGACCATAAGCGATGCCGAGCCGGGGATCGGCGGATGTTGCTTTTAGGACTCCGCTGGCACCTTATGAGAAATCAAAGTCTTTGGGTTCCGGGAGTATGGTCGCAAGGCTGAAACTTAAAGGAATTGACGGAAGGGCACCACCGGGAGTGGAGCACAGCGGCTTAATTTGACTCAACACGGGAAACTTACCGAGGTCCGGACATAGTAAGGATTGACGGGCGAGAGCTCTTTCTTGATTCTATGGGTGGTGGTGCATGGCCGTTCTTAGTTGGTGGAGCGATTTGTGCAGTTAATTCAGTTAGCGAGCGAGACCTCGGCCTGCTAAATAGCTATGTGGAGGTAACCCTCACGGCCGGCTTCTTAGAGGGACTATGGCGGCTTAGGCCACGGAAGTTTGAGGCAATAGCAGTGCAGTGATGCCCTTAGATGTTACGGGCCGCACGCGCTACAGCGATGTATTCAACGAGTCTATAGCCTTGGCCAGACGAGGCCGGGTAATCTTTGAAATTTCATCGTGATGGGGATAGATCATTGCAATTGTTGGTCTTCAACGAGGAATTCCTAGTAGCGCGAGTCATCGGCTCGCGTTGACTACGTCCACGCCCTTTGTACACACCGCCAGTCGCTCCTACTGGATTGAATGGTCGGGTGAAGTGTTCGGATTGCGGCGACGTGGGCGGTTCGCTGCCTGCGACGTGGTGAGAAGTCCACTGAACCTTATCATTTAGAGGAAGGAGAAGTCGTAACAAGGTTTCCGTAGGTGAACCTGCGGAAGGATCATTGTCGATGCCTTAAACCAATTTGACCAGTGAATTTGTCTATATCTAAAGCACAAGGACTAGGCTAGTCTAGTCCATCCTTGTGTGTTGAGAGGGAGGGGGGTCATGCCTTGTGCAACTGACCTACTCTCTCTTGACAAACATTAACCCCGACGCTTCGTGCGTCAAGGAATTTAAAGTTTAGTGCAATTCTTAGGGACGATGTCTCATGAGTGTTGTCACGACACGTTATTTAAAATGACTCTCGGCAGCGGATATCTCGGCTCTTGCATCGATGAAGAGCGTGGCGAAATGCGATACTTGGTGTGAGTGCGAGAATCCAGTGAACCATCGAGTCTTTGAGCATAAGTTGCGCCGAAGCCACTAGGTTGAGGGCACGCACTGCTGGGTGTCACACATCGTCACCCCCCCACGTACATGTACATTGGGGAGTGAAAGTTGACTTCCCACGAGCTTGTTCTCGTGGTTGGTTGAAAATTGAGTTCAAAGTGGAGTTTGCCACGTAAAATGGTGGATGAGTGATGCTCGAGACCAATTGCGTGTGCATGACTTTGGCATATTGGACTACTTGACCCTATGCGTCTTTGGTGAAAATTGAAGGCGTTCTTAGCGAGACCTCAGGTCAGGCGGGGCTTCCCGCTGAGTTTAAGCATATCAATAAGCGGAGGAAAAGAAACTAACAAGGATTCCCCTAGTAACGGCGAGCGAACCGGGAAGAGCCCACCATGAGAATCGGTCGCCTTCGGCGTTCGAGTGTAGTACGGAGAAGCGTCCTCGGTGGCGGACCGGGCCCAAGTCCCTGGAAGGGGCGCCGAGAAGGAGTGAGACCCCGTTGTGCCGGACCACTGTCGCACCACGGCGCTGTCGGCGAGTCGGGTTGTTTGGGAATGCAGCCCCAATCGGGCGGTAAATTCCGTCAAGGCTAAATGCTGGCGAGAGGCAGATAGCGAACAAGTGCAGCGAGGAAAGATGAAAAGGACTTTG
>CM059261.1:8867881-8870381 GCA_030347555.1 Lablab purpureus | reverse complement strand
TATGCTGGCGGGCGAAGCCGGAGGAAACTACGGTGGAGGCCGCGGCGATCTTGACGTGCAAATCGTTCGTCGACTTGGGTATAGGGGCGAAAGACTAATCGAGCCAGTCTAGTAGGCTGGTTCCCTCAGAAGTTTCCCTCGGGATAGGCTGGAGCCGCGAGGCGAGTTCTATCGGGTAAAGCCAATGATTAGAGGCATCGGGGCGCAGCGCCCTCGACCTATTCTCAAACTTTAAATAGGTAGGGCCGGCGCGGCTGCTCTGTTGAGCCGTGCCATGGAATCGAGAGCTCCAAGTGGGCCATTTTTGGTAGCGAGGCGGCGTGCGGGATGAGCCGGAAGGCTGGGTTACGGTGCCCAGCTGCGCGCTAACCTAGACCCCACAAAGGGTGTTGGTCGATTAAGGCAGCAGGACGGTGGTCATGGAAGTCGAAATCCGCTAAGGAGTGTGTAACAACTCACTGCCGAATCAACTAGCCCAGAAAATGGATGGCGCTAAGCGCGCGACCTATACCCGGCCGTCGGGGCAAGGACCGAGGCCAGATGAGTAGGAGGCGCGGCGGTCGTCTGCAAAACCCGGGCGTGAGCCGAGGCGGAAGCGATCGTCGGTGCGGATCTTGGTGGTAGTAGCAAATATTCAAATGAGAACTTTGAAGGCCAGAAGAGGGAAAGGTTCCATGTGAGCGGCACTTGCACATGGGTTAGTCGATCCTAAGGGACGGGGAAGCCGTCGATGGCGCTCTAGCGCGTACTCAGAAGGAATCGGGTTAAAATTCTGAGCAGGGACGTGGCGGTGGCGGCAGCGTTAGGGAGTCGGAGGCGTCGGCGGGGGCCGGAAAGAGTTATCTTTTACGTTTAACGACTTGCCCACCACAGAAGCGGCTCGGTCGGAGGTAGAGTCAGCGGCTGGAAGAGCACCGCACGTCGCGTGGTGTCGGTGCGCCCAGCGACCCTTGAAAATCCGGAGGACCAGAGTGCCTCCACGCCGGTCGTACTCATAACCGCATCAGGTCTCCAAGGTGAGACGACCTGCAGTCGATGGAACAATGTAGGCAAGGGAAGTCGGCAAAATGGATCAGTAACCTCGGGAAAAGGATTGGCTCGAGGGTGGGCACGGGGTCCAGATCCGAACCCGTCAGTTGTCGGTGGGCTGCTCGAGCTGCTATCGTGGCGAGGCGGGTCGTCGCGTGCCGGTCGGGAGGCAGTTGAGAGCAGGCCGCCTGGGGCCTCTTCCCGGGCGTCGAGCGGTCGACTCGAGGCTGAGTACGGACAAGGGAATCAGACTGTTTAATTAAAACAAAGCATTGCGATGGTCCCTGCGGATGTTGGCGCAATGTGATTTACGCCGGTGCTCACGAATGTCAAAGTGAAGAAATTCAACCAAGCGCGGGTAAGCGGCGGGAGTAACTATGACTCTCTTAAGGTAGCCAAATGCCTCGTCATCTAATTAGTGACGCGCATGAATGGATTAACGAGATTCCCACTTGTCACTGTCTACTATCCAGCGAAACCACGGCCAAGGGAGCGGGCTTGGCGGAATCGGCGAGGAAAGAAGACCTGTTGAGCTTGACTCTAGTCAGACTTTGTGAAATGACTTGAGAGGTGTAGGATAAGTGGGAGCTGGAAACAGCGAAAGTGAAATACCACTACTTTTAACGTTATTTTACTTATTCCGTGAATCGGAGGCGGGCGCTGCCCCTCTTTTTGGACCCAAGGTTGGCTTCGGCCGGTCGATCCGGGCGGAAGACATTGTCAGTGGGGAGTTTGGTGGGGCGGCACATACGTTAAAAGATAACGCGGTGTCCTAAGATGAGCTCAACGAGCAGAAATCTCGTGTGGAACAAAGGGTAAAAGCTCGTTTGATTCGATTTCCGGTGCGAGTACTGAGCAGTGAAGCGTGGCCTATCGATCCTTTAGTCCTTCGAATTTGAAGCTAGAGGTGTCGGAAAAGTTACCACGAGGGATAAGCGGCTTGTGGCGACCAGCGTTCATAAGCGGCGTTGCTTTTTGATCCTTCGATGTCGGCTCTTCCTATCATTGTGAAGCAGAATTCACCAAGTGTTGGATTGTTCACCCACCAATAGGGAGCGTGAGTTGGGTTTAGGCCAGTCGTGAGGCGAGGTTAGTTTTACCCTGCGATGGCGATTGTCGCAATAGTAATTCAACCTGAGTGCGAGAGGAGCGGTTGATTCGCACGATTGGTCATCGGCTTGGTTGAAAAGCCGATGGCGTGAAGCTACCGTGCGTTGGATTATGGCTGAGCGCCTCTAAGTCGAGAATCCAGGGCTAGAAGCGGCAGCGTGTGCACTGTCGTTCGTTTGCCGACCAGCGGTAGGGGTTTTGGCCCCGGAGGCACGTGCCGTTGGTGAACCTCGTAGGGTGAATAAGCCTTGCGAGGCATGCAAGCGCAATTCCCATCGGCGGCTGGTAGAATCGCTTTGCGGGACGACTTAAATACGCGACGGGGTATTGTAAGTGGCGAGTGGCCTTCTTGCCACGATCC
>CM059261.1:8855904-8863404 GCA_030347555.1 Lablab purpureus | reverse complement strand
CGAGGGCGCTTCTCCGGACCTACAATTCGAGCGCAGAAGGCGGCAGGTTCTCATGGTGGGCTCTTCCGGGTTCGCTCGTCAGTTACTAGGGGAATCCTTGTTAGTTTCTTTTCCTCAGCTTATTGATATGCTTAAACTCAGTGGGTAGCCCGCTGACACGAGGTCTCGCTAAGAACGCCTTCAATTTTCACCAAAGCGCATAGGGTCAAGTAGTCCAATATGCCAAAGTCATGCACACGCAATTGGTCTCGAGCATCACTCATCCACCATTTTACGTGGCAAACTCCACTTTGAACTCAATTTTCAACCAACCACGAGAACAAGCTCGTGGGAAGTCAACTTTCACTCCCCGATGTACATGTACGTGGGGGGTGACGATGATGTGACACCCGAGGCGGGCGTGCCCTCGACCTAGTGGCTCGGGCGCAACTTGCGTTCAAAGACTTCGATGGTTCACGGGATTACGCAATTCACACCAAGTATCGCATTTCGCTACGTTCTTCATCGATGCAAGAGCCGAGATATCCGTTCTAGAGAGTCATTTTAAATAACGTGTCGTGACAACACTCATGAGACATCGTCCCTAAGAATTGCACTAAACTTTAAATTCCTTGGCCTTACGAGCGTCGGGGTTAATGTTTGTCAGAGAGAGTAGGTCGGTTGCACAAGGCATGACCCCCTCCCTCTCGACACACAAGGATGGACTAGACTAGCCTAGTCCTTGTGCTTTAGATATAGACAAATTCACTTTGGTCAAATTGGTTTAAGGCATCGACAATGATCCTTCCGCGGGTTCACCTCACGGAAACCTTATTCTGACTTCTCCTTCCTCTAAATGATAAGGTTCGGTGGACTTCTCACCACGTCGCGAGCGGCGAACCGCCCACGTCGCCGCTAATCAGAACACTTCACGGACCATTCAATCGGTAGGAGCGGCGAGGCGGTGTGTACAAAGAGGCGAGGGCGTAGTCAACGCGGTGATGACTCGCGCTTACTAGGAATTCCTCGTTGAAGACCAACAATTGCAATGATCTATCCCCATCACGATGAAATTTCAAAGATTACCCGGCCTGTCGACCAAGGCTATAGACTCGTTGAATACATCAGTGTAGCGCGCGTGCGACCCAGAACATCTAAGGGCATCACGGACACATTGTTGCCTCAAACTTCCGTGGCCTAGCGGCCATAGTCCCTCTAGAAGGCGGCAGTGGAGGGTTACCTCCACATAGCTATTTAGCGGTGAGGTCTCGTTCGTTAGCAGAATTAACCGGACAAATCGCTCCACCAACTAAAACGGCCATGCACCACCACCCATAGAATCAAGAAAGAGCTCTCGGTCTGTCAATCCTTACTATGTCGGACCTGGTAAGTTTCCCGTGTTGAGTCAAATTAAGCGCGAGGCTCCACTCATAGTGGTGCCCTTAGTCAATTCCTTTAAGTTTCGGCCTTGCGACCATACTCCCCGGAACCCAAAGACTTTGATTTCTCATAAGGTGCCGGTGAGTCCTAAAAGCAACATCCAGTGATCCACTAGTCGGCATCGTTTATGGTTGAGACTAGGACGGTATCTGATCGTCTTCAAGCCCCCAACTTTCGTTCTTGATTAATGAAAACATCCTTAGAAAATGCTTTCACAATTGTTCGTCTTTCATAAATCCAAGAATTTCACCTCTGACTATGAAATACGAATGCCCCAGTGTCACTGTTAATCATTACTCCGATCCAGAAGGCCAACACAATAGGATCGAGAATCCTGTGGTGTTATCCCATGCTAATGTATCCGAGGCGTAGGCTTGCTTTGAGCACTCTAATTTCTTCAAAGTACGTGCACAGGAGGCACGACCCGGCCAATTAAGGCCGGGAGCGCATCGCCGGCGGAAGGGACGAGCCGGCCAGGTGCACACCGGAGCGGACCGATCGACCCAACCCAAGGTCCAACTACGAGCTTTTAAGCGCAACAACTTAAATATACGCTATTGGAGCTGGAATTACCGCGGTCTGCGGCACCGGACTTGCCCTCAATGGATCCTCGTTAAGGGATTTAGATTGTACTCATTCCAATTACCGGACTCAATGAGCCGGTATTGTTATTTATTGTCACTACCTCCCGGTGTCGAGATTGGGTAATTTGCGCGCTGCTTGCCTTCCTTGGATGTGGTAGCCGTTTCTCGGGCTCCTCTCGGAATCGAACCCTAATTCTCAGTCACCAGTCACCACCATGGTAGGCCACTATCCTACCATCGAAAGTTGATAGGGCAGAAATTTGAATGATGCGTCGCCGGCACAAAGGCCGTGCGATCCGACGAGTTATCATGAATCATCAAAGCAACAGGCAGAGCTGCGTCGACCTTTTATCTAATAAATGCATCCCTTCCGGAAGTCGGGGTTTGTTGCACGTATTAGCTCTAGAATTACTACGGTTATCAGAGTAGTAGATACCATCAAACAAACTATAAGCGATTTAATGAGCCATTCGCGGTTTCACGGTCTGAATTAGTTCATACTTACACATGCATGGCTTAATCTTTGAGACAAGCATATGACTACTGGCAGGATCAACCAGGTAGCATCCATCATTGACAACAATGCACTTGACACCGATCATGGCGACATTGAAGTCACACACCACAAGTGTCAAGGCAAGCGTCATTCACTGTAGGCAACCGAAGTTTAGGAAATCAAGTCATGAGACTCAAATTCACGTCATACACCGCATCAGAAAGAATTATCATAACATATGCCCCATGAAGCTTTATGCATTGCAAAAACGAGAAGGAACACATATCATGATTTTAGGATCCTCAGAGGTCTCTAAGGAGAAGCTCGAATGGAAACACTTTTAACTTGCCACACAATTACCATGTAGTAGGTACGCAACACAGGGACCAACCGAGCATCATCACCAAAAGTATAAGGTGGAAACAAAGAAAATGCATGTTTGGCCAGTTCGATGCACAAGGCACGAGCCAGCCAACAAAAGCATCCTCATCACAACTCACACACCCTCACGTTCGCAAAACCCAGCACCCCATGACGGTCCACCCCCCACTTGCCATTGGCAAGTAAGCAAATGGAAACATCAAGAGATGCCACATCCGCATCGCTAGGTATGAAAGCGAAACAACGGTCACGGGTGTGAGCCACGAACAACGCTGACCACCCTTCTTCGGCCAGGGATCGATCGAAGACCACACGCTCCAGCCGGGATCGACCAAAGACTCCACACAAATGTGTGTTGTGCGTGCATCCCCGATAAGCCGAGGAAAGAGCCGCTTCTCACTAGCGTGATTCGTCCACCATCTCAGTTGCCAACAAGGTACTAGAAGTCCTATAAAATCCGAGGCAACAAGTAGGACAACTTTCACTTGCCAACACCATCGATTTAGAACTCACCACAAAGTGAACTCCAAGACCACCCTTCTCAGGCCAGGGATCGATCGAAGACCACACGCTCTAGCAGGGATCGACCAAAGACTCCACACAAATGTGTGTTGTGCGTGCATCCCCCAGTAAACCGAGGAAAGAGCCCTTCTCACTAGCGTGATTCATCCACCATCTCAGTTGCCAACAAGGTACTAGAAGTCCTATAAAATCCGAGGCAACAAGTAGGACAACTTTCACTTGCCAACACCATCGATTTAGAACTCACCACAAAGTGAACTCCAAGACCACCCTCTTCGGCCAGGGATCGATCGAAGACCACCCTCTCAGGCCAGGGATCGGTCGAAGACCTACGAGATGTGTGTTTGGCAAATCCCCCTCAAAAACCAAGGAAAGAACCCTACTCACTAATATGGCAAGCCTAGCGCGTTGCTAGCCGGCAAGGTCTACTTGGAAGTCCTAACAAATCCGAGGCAACAAATCCGAGGCAACAAATCCGAGGCAACAAATAGGACCCTTTCGACAATGCTAGCACCGTCCAACGCTAAACGAGCCATAAAAGTGAAAACCCACATTTTTCAGAGGCACGGGTCTAGACCCACCGAGCACTGCCGCGTTCTTTCGGTAGGGCGGCGATTTTCGACCATGAGTACGGCGACCCTTGCCACGATAACTATGCTCCACACACCACAAGGTGCATAGAAACATAGAGGGGGCCTCGTGACACTTCCCTCCAAGACCGACCATATGGGCGTGGCCAGCCTTGGGGAGCCTTCCCCCCCTATAATAGGCTAATATGCAAAAGTCAAATTTGTACAAGTAGATACACTTTTTTTGAGCAGACATAAGTCCATAACTGGACCTAGAGACCGAATTTGGACGAGATTTTTTGCAGGCATCCTCATAAAAATGATATCTCCTTGTTCCCCAAATTTCATAATTTTTTATGAAGGGGAAGTATTTTTTATATTTTTTCAAAGACCGAAAATCGTAAAATCGGGAAAAATGGAAAAACGTATCTAGGGGTCGAATTTTGAGGTGATTTTTTGCAGTCCATCCCATAATAATATATCCAAAGTGCCCACAAAATTTCGTTGTCATTGGACATGGCATTGAATTTTCACGAATTTTTCTTGAAATGGACAAACTTGGAAAACTTGGAAAACTTGAAAAATTGAGAACAATTTCAAGATGACATGGTTTTGTCCCCAAACCCTCCTCCATGCCATAGGGGGCCATTTGGACTTGTTTGCCATCAATATTTCCCCAAATCCCTCCGGTGCCAAAATTTGAGTCACGGCACACAAGCCGGCATGTGCCGTGGTGCACAAAAATGACCCACCGAGTCAACTCCACCAACATGGTTTGGTTTTGCCCCAAAACCTTCCCCCATGCCTTAGGGAACCATTTGGAGTTCATTTGCACCAATGTTTCCCAAAACCGCTCCGGTGCAAAATTTGAGTCACGGCACACTAGCCAGGCATGTGCTAGTGGTGCACCACAAAAATAACCCACGAGTCAACTCCACCAAGATGGTTTGGTTTTGCCCCAAAACCTTCCCCATGCCTTAGGGAACCATTTGGAGTTCATTTGCATCAATGTTTCCCAAAACCGCTCCGGTGCAAAATTTGAGTCACGGCACACTAGCCAGGCATGTGTAGTGGTGCACCACAAAAATAACCACAGAGTCAACTCCACCAAGATGGTTTGGTTTTGCCCCAAAACCTTCCCCCATGCCTTAGGGAACCATTTGGAGTTCATTTGCATCAATGTTTCCCAAAACCGCTCGGTGCAAAATTTGAGTCACGGCACACAAGCCAGGCATGTGCAGTGGTGCACCACAAAAATAACCCACGAGTCAACTCCACCAAGATGGTTTGGTTTTGCCCCAAAACCTTCCCCCATGCCTTAGGGAACCATTTGGAGTTCATTTGCATCAATGTTTCCCAAAACCGCTCGGTGCAAAATTTGAGTCACGGCACACTGGCCAGGCATGTGCTTAGTGGTGCACCACAAAAATAACCCATAGAGTCAACTCCACCAAGATGGTTTGGTTTTGCCCCAAAACCTTCCCCATGCCTTAGGGAACCATTTGGAGTTGATTTGCATCAATGTTTCCCAAAACAGCTCGGTGCAAAATTTGAGTCACGGCACACAAGCCAGGCATGTGCTTAGTGGTGCACCACAAAAATAACCCACCGAGTCAACTCCACCAAGATGGTTTGGTTTTGCCCCAAAACCTTCCCCCATGCCTTAGGGAACCATTTGGAGTTCATTTGCATCAATGTTTCCCAAAACCGCTCAGGTGCAAAATTTGAGTCACGGCACACTAGCCAGGCATGTGTAGTGGTGCACCACAAAAATAACCCACAGAGTCAACTCCACCAAGATGGTTTGGTTTTGCCCCAAAACCTTCCCCCATGCCTTAGGGAACCATTTGGAGTTCATTTGCATCAATGTTTCCCAAAACCGCTCGGTGCAAAATTTGAGTCACGGCACACTAGCCAGGCATGTGCAGTGGTGCACCACAAAAATAACCCACGAGTCAACTCCACCAAGATGGTTTGGTTTTGCCCCAAAACCTTCCCCCATGCCTTAGGGAACCATTTGGAGTTGATTTGCATCAATGTTTCCCAAAACAGCTCGGTGCAAAATTTGAGTCACGGCACACAAGCCAGGCATGTGCTAGTGGTGCACCACAAAAATAACCCACGAGTCAACTCCACCAAGATGGTTTGGTTTTGCCCCAAAACCTTCCCCATGCCTTAGGGAACCATTTGGAGTTGATTTGCATCAATGTTTCCCAAAACCGCTCGGTGCAAAATTTGAGTCACGGCACACTGGCCAGGCATGTGCTAGTGGTGCACCACAAAAATAACCCACGAGTCAACTCCACCAAGATGGTTTGGTTTTGCCCCAAAACCTTCCCCATGCCTTAGGGAACCATTTGGAGTTCATTTGCATCCAATGTTTCCCAAAACCGCTCAGGTGCAAAATTTGAGTCACGGCACCTGGCCAGGCATGTGTAGTGGTGCACCACAAAAATAACCCACGAGTCAACTCCACCAAGATGGTTTGGTTTTGCCTCAAAACCTTCCCCCATGCCTTAGGGAACCATTTGGAGTTGATTTGCACCAATGTTTCCCAAAACCGCTCGGTGCAAAATTTGAGTCACGGCACACTAGCCAGGCATGTGCTTAGTGGTGCACCACAAAAATAACCCACAGAGTCAACTCCACCAAGATGGTTTGGTTTTGCCCCAAAACCTTCCCCCATGCCTTAGGGAACCATTTGGAGTTGATTTGCATCAATGTTTCCCAAAACCGCTCAGGTGCAAAATTTGAGTCACGGCACCTGGCCAGGCATGTGCTAGTGGTGCACCACAAAACTAATCCACAGAGTCAACTCCACCAACATGGTTTGGTTTGCCCCAAAACCTTCCCCCATGCCTTAGGGAACCATTTGGAGTTGATTGCCATCAATGTTTCCCAAAATCGCTCCGGTGCAAAATTTGAGTCACGGCACACAAGCCATCATCATGATGCACCAAAAATGGTTGGTGCAAGTGTGGGTATGACACCAAATCGTGGCAGCCTCATTTTAATAAACTATATAAATTTGAACTTGGGGCGTAACAAATTGGTGGAAAGGATATGGAGTTGGATGAGAATTCATTGGGGAGGGACGAATCAAAGCGACAAGGGCTGAATCTCAGTGGATCGTGGCAGCAAGGCCACTCTGCCACTTACAATACCCCGTCGCGTATTTAAGTCGTCTGCAAAGGATTCTACCGGTCGCTCGATGGGAATTGCGCTTCAAGGCGTCTCGCAAGGCTTATTCACCCTACGAGGTTCACCAGCGGCACGTGCCTGCGGGGGCCAAAACCCCTGCTGGCTGGTCGGCAAGCGAGCAGCGAGGCACACGCGTCGCTTCTAGCCGGATTCGACTTAGGCGTTCGGTCATAATCCAACGCCGCGGTAACCAGCGCCAGCGGCTTTTCAACCAAGCGCGATGACCAATTGTGCGAATCAGCGGTTCCTCTCGTACTAGGTTGAATTACTATTGCGACCTTGTCATCGGTAGGGTAAAACTAACTTTGTCTCACGACGGTCTAAACCC
>CM059261.1:8825904-8843404 GCA_030347555.1 Lablab purpureus | reverse complement strand
TAAATATTGTGCATTGATAATAACATGTATTATTATTTTATTCTCTAAATTTTTTTGTGAGGACTTCATTTGAGGGATTTGCTGAGCAACATTTTGTAATCGCATTGTGGCTAATCTATTACATCTATGGTTAGATACATAACATTTTGCACAATTTCTCACATACTTTCTACATTTGTTTTGTATACTGGTTTGAGTATTCATACTTCTATTTTTATTTTTCATTTTCTAGTATTATTTTATTTCTATTTTGTTTTTAACATCTTATTTACCATTGATATTTAAATTTTAAAAGTGTATTCATTATAAACTATGTAACCCTATTACCTTTGTTTGTAATCTCTTTGTGATTAATCTATTACATTTATGATTAGATACATAACCTTTTGTACAATTTTGCACAGATTTGTTATGTTTGTATACTGGTGTTTCTATTTCTATTTTATTTTTATTTTCTAGCATATTTTTATTTTTATTTTCATATTCTTAACTTTGATTTTTCTCAAAATTAAATTTTAAAAGTGTCTTCTTTGTTAACTGTATAATTGTTATTTTTTATTAATTTTGTAGTCTATCTTTATCAATTTTTTTACAATTTGTAATCTCTTTGTGAGTAATCTGCTACATTTATGATTAGATACATAAACTTTTGTACAATTTTGCACAGATTTGTTATGTTTGTATACTAGTGTTTTTATTTCTATTTTATTTTCATTTTCTAGCATATTTCTATTTCTATTTTAATTGTTTTCATTTTCATGTTCTTAACTTTGATTTTCCTCAAAATTAAATTTTAAAAGTGTCTTATTTGTTAACTATATAATTGTTGTGATTTTTTCTATTAATTTTGTAGTCTATATTTATCAGTTTTTATAATTTGTAATCTTTTTGTGACTAATCTATTACATTTATGATTAGATGCATAACTTTTTTGTACAATTTTGCACATATTTATTATGTTTGTATACTAGTTTTAAGTGTATCTATTTTTATTTTTATTTAATTTTTATTTTCTAACATGATTTTATTTCTATTTTAATTGTTTTTATTTTCATCTTCTTAACTTTCATTCTCTTCAAAATTAAATTTTAAAAGTGTCTTATTTGTAAAATGTATAATTAATTACTGTGATTTTTTATTAAAATTAAAATTTTAAAAATTATTGTTGAGAAATGTGATAAATAAATCATTTTACTTTTGTAATTGCAGAAATTTTATTTGTTGTTATGGAAAATATTGGAATATCACAAGCACATCAACCAATGTTAGAAGAAAATGTAGACCCTTCAATCAATGATCCTGCTACTACACCAAATGAAGTTCCCCCAACAACAGAAGATAATGAGCATGAAGAAACTGTACAATCAGGATCAAATATGTTTAAAAGTAAATAATGGAGAGGACAAGGCTCAATACAGTTACTGTAAAAAGCTTTTGGGTGGAAAATAAAAAAATGGAACAAATAATTTGTAAATAATTTATACTAAAATATACTAAAATATACTTCATCAAGAAAATAATTTAAAATTTGTAACATTATAATATATAAAAGAAAAAAATATTTAATATTTAAATACTTAATTTCTATAAATTTATCTTTAATAGTCTATTTATGTAATACGTTACATATATATATATATTATAGTTATGCTTAAATTTTTAGATTTATTTAAAATATTTTAAAATTATATTTTAAGAAAATAAAATGGAACGGGGATGGGGACGGGGCGGGGAAACCCGACCCCCGATGGGGATGGGTGTGGGGACTAAATTGTTATCCCAGGCGAGATCGGGGCGAGGACGGGGATGGTTAAGTGAATCGGGGACGGGGCGGGAGGTAAAACTCACCCCGCCCAGTTGCCATGCCTATATTATATATATATATATATGTTGGATTTGATGAAATTGTACTTAGAAGTTTGACCTTGGAGATTTAAATGAGTAGATATTACCCAAGATGAAATAATCTTGTAGTATTCTGTTAACCATGATAAAGCTGATTAGTCACTGCAAAATAATTTCAAATCTTTCAAATATAGAATAAAATAGTATATATGATAAATTTGTGAATGTGTTATTTATATATTATTAGATATATTTATATATTATTATGTTTTGATATAAAATTATTTTACATGATATTTGTTCTCACTTTTCTATCTTATCTTTTGTATAAAAAAATAATATCAATCTAAATAGATGGAGACATCAAACTTTTCAAGTTTATTTTCAGCAAATATTTTCACGATTAATTGGAATATGGATAGACGTCAATTTAATTTATTTAAGGAAAATCAGACTATCAATCTTAATTTTCAGTTTTAAATATAAGAAGTTATGATGTATATATGTGTAATGAATGAAGGGATAATAATGTTGTAATGTGTGAAAATGTGCATGTGAATATATTTTCATCCTGTATTTTTTTTATGTATGACAAGAAACAACACAACATATTATTTCTTAAAATATAATTAAATTAATAACTACGATATATTAGAAAAAAGATGTTACAATTGGAATTTCCTTAAAAGACAAAGATAACATCTCCAAATGGAAAAAGTTTTGTGTATATTTATCTGCATGAGCAAGTATAGAAGCAAAAGGTTGTTAATTTATGTAAGAACGTTGTTAATTTGTGTAAGATTATAAGTGAATAAAATTAGATGAAGTTGGAATATTTTATTATTTAATTTAAAAAATTTATAAATAGAAAAAGTTAATTATTCAAATTTTGTATTATGAAAATCATCATCTCTCTAAATACAATTTTGTTATGTCTTCTTTCTAGATTTCCAAGTAAACTTTTTTTTTAAGATCCAAACCTAACATAATGAAGTTAGGAGGGAATAAAAGATATTTTTCTGATTAAAAGTTTATATTAAGTAAGTTTCCTTTGTCCATTTCTCTTAGGTGTTCACAAGAAGGACAATTTGCATTCCTAGATTATGTGTTTGCATGTGTAGTATGATGGAAAAAGATGAATTTCTTCTAATCTAAGGTCGTAGTGATTGCTAGAATAATATGGTAGGTAAAATTAATCAAGAAAGGGGGTGAATTGGTTCTTAATAAAAATTAAGCCTTTTTCGAATTTAATTTTCTTAAAACAAAGTTTAACAAAAGCTCCAATATAAATTTAAGTCATGCTTTATAGAAATCAGAGAATAACACAAATAAGCCGAATATAAGCCTAATATAAAGATAGTAGGGATAAAAAAATATACATAATATTTATACTAGGTCGGATAAAAAGCAGATCTTACGTCTAATGACTTATCACCTCCACAAAGAGTGATTTCTACTAACTATCTTAATAATAAAGTTTACAAACTTACAGTGCAACAAAATGAGAAATATAGCAGGAAGATTGACAAGACACCTCCTTTATACAAAACAAAAGATGAAACAACACCTCTCTTGAAAACACAAGAGATGAACAACACCTTTCTTGAACAGCATAAGGAATAAAAACACATTCTTTGAATAACCACAAAGGATGAACAACCACTTTCCTTAATCTCACAAAGAATGAACACCTCCTTTGAATAACCACAAAAGATGAAGCAAGATTGAACACTAGTAGTAGAGTAACTTTCACTTTGATCTCTCTAGGTTCTTTTTGAATGCTCAGACCCTTGTCCAATTTATAGACAAAAGGTGCAAGGTTCTGTAGAATATGAAAGGTTTTCATAAAAATGTTCAGAATAATTGTTGCTTAAGATAATTAATTATTACAGAGAGCAAATTCATTTCAGCAACGTAAGATAATTGATTATTTTGAGAGATAATCAATTATTTAACTTGTGTTAATTGATTATTGCTCGAGATAATCGATTATTTTGATGTTAAATGTTTTTTACGAAAAATAAAATGTTTTTTCAAAGTTTAATGAGAGTTGTGTCATGCTATGATCTTCAACAAGATTTCTAACTATCATAATCAAACATATACACAAAATACAATATTAGAGCTTCCACAAGACTTCAAGACTCAAAGACTCAAAGACTTCAATCATTAAGGTCAATCTTCTTCTTTTAGATTCATCATCATCAAAACAATTATCCTTTCACTACAAAAATCGTGTTAAAAGTGGCAATTATTTTTCGTAAAATGTGGCGGTTTTAACCGCCACTAAACTACTCGAGTGGCGGTAGCGTGTACCGCCATAAATCTGGTCGCCACTGTTGGAATAAATGGCTGAGTTTAAGAGGGGGGGTGAATTAAACTCTTAAAAGATTTTCGAAATTCAAGGCCAATTTATGAAAACTAGATTCAAAATGAAAGGAAAATCAATTCTTTAAAGATTCTTGAAATGCTTTTACCAATGTATCATATATCCAATTCAATTAGCAATTCAAATTTCAATTACAGAATTTAAAGGAGTAAGAAAAGAAGATCAACACAAGAGATTTATACTGGTTCACCTTTCAACAAAGGCTACATCCAGTTTCCTAAACACCCAAATCAAATCAATTCACTAAATTTCAGTTTTTACATGAACCCTACATGAAAAACTATAACCAGAATAATACACCTAATCTTGAACCCTACAAGATTTGTATACCCTTGTAAAACCCTATTACAAGAACACCTTAATCACCCTGATTAAGAGAAACAAACCCAGCAAAAGATTACATAAGAACCTGGAGCGAATTCACTTGGAAAATCGGTGCGAGAATTGAAAAACAGAGCACGCAAAAACAAAGTATGAATTCTATGAAAGATTCTCAATTCAATTTGATCTTGGACTCCTTGATTGATTTCGCAAATTGATTTAGAACACTTGAAAAGCCTTCTTGAACAATAGGTTTCTCTGTAATTGATTCGTCACCCAGTTCTTTAAAATTCAAAGTATTTATAACAGAACTGTTCCAGTGGTTTAAAGTTGTTTCTGATAAAATCAGTTAGTTGAAATGCGATTTAACTAGTTGTTTTCATTAAAATGAATTTTTCAGAGAACACCCCTTTTCTAAAAACTGAAAATAGTCAGTTGAAAAAGTGATTTAGCTAGTTGTTCCAGAGAGCTTGGATTTCTCAACAAAAGCTCCAGAATTTCAACTGGTTTAAATGTAGAAAAACAGCTAGCTAAAATTAGCTAAAAACAAAGCTTTAAAAACGAAGAACATTTTAACTGATTGAAACCACATTTTTAACAAGTTAAAAAACCAGTTAAGACTTTTGAAAACATTTCAAAACCTTTTAAAACATTTCAAATCATTTTTAAAACACAAGATCAAGTCCAAGATTAATTGAAATGCATCTTACCCCACATCCTAAGACACTCTAATCCTAAGACACAATCTTCATTCTTCAAGCACCATTATCTTCATCATTAAAGGTGGTTGGAGACATTAAATCTACTTGAAACCAAGTCTTCAAGTCCAACAGCCACAAAGTAATAAATGGCGATTTTAGTTGAACTGCCGCAACAGCTGTCACTTATTACAATGTAATAAACGGCGGTTTGAACCGCCGCAACACCTTTCTCGACGCCCTCCTCCGTGGACTCATCTGAATTGTCTTGTTCAAAATCACAGGCACGCAGGAGCAGCAACTGGCAATGTAGACCTCGATCACAGTCTCTGCTTTCCATAAAATCCCTACCACCCCTTCATCCACCTCTTCACCAATCCCCTTCACCGATTGTGCGTAAGCCTCGACGACCATCTCCTCAGAAGTCCTAAGCTGCTACAGCACCTCGTTGTCCGGTGTGTGGGGGTCAACAATCTTGGCCTGCACAACGACAATGGGTTAAGGGTCCAGCGGGACTGATGGTGCGAAGGAGGGAGACCGTGTGGGTGAGTCATAAAAGGGTAAAAGTCACAAATTAAAAGAAGTATAAACAACACAATGAACATGGGCTGGAAACGAACCTGTAATTTCAGTGGTTGAATCGAAGTTGGAAACAAAACAGGGACAAGCTTTCCTTGTCTTTCCGAAATTGGATGGCTTAATAGTGAAGACAATGGAGAGGTAAAGAGAGAGTGAAAAGAAATAGTTTTAGGTTTTAATGGAGAGACAATGAAAAAAGGGAGGGAATATGTAGATGGAGAGTGAAATCTGAAAATTTTTTGTAATTAATTTTAGGTTTATTTTTTTTTATCTTTTATAAAAAATAATATTTTAGTGTGACTGTGAAAGTGGGAACGAATGGAAGAAAGAAAAGGAAAAAATAATATATTAAATTGTGACATTTATAACAGCCATATTTTGAATGTAAATTATGGCAGTTACAAAAATATCAGATTATACGATAATATATGGCGATTTTTTAGAACCGCCACTTTTAACTCGATTTTTTGTTGTGTTTAGATATTTTTAAAGATCCTTCATCTTTATATTAACAATGGTGTCTTCGGTTTGATTTTCCGTGAGCAGATTTGAATTTGAATAAAGATTTGTTAGATTTTTGTTGAAGTCACTAGATTTTTAGGTAAGTGGTGCTATTATGAGACTAGAAGTGTTGGACTTGAAGAATTGACTTCATTTTCATTTGATGTCTCCAATCACTTTGATGATGATAAAGATGATGATGTTTGAACAATGAAGATTTTTGTAATAGTGTTACAGTGTCTTAAGTTTTGGGGTAAGATGCATTTCATTTAATCTTCGACTTGATCTTGTTTCTTAAAATGTTTTGAATTGTTTTAAAGAAGGTTAAGTTGTTTCAACTCATTAAATGTTTTCAGTATGTTAAATTGTTCTTAGTTTGATGGATAAATCCAACTTAAACAATTTAACCAATTGACATGGCTTTTAGTCAATTGATATTTTGGAATTGTTGTTTTCAAATTTTGCTTCCAGCTGAATTCAACTAATTATTTTCAAAATTTGAACCAGTTTAAATTTTGGGGCTATTTTTTTTTTAAAAAAATCCATGCTCTCTAAAAAATCTAGTTGATTCGCAATTTAAATAGGCTGAAATCACTTAAAGTTTATCTTTAATGATTTACACCAGTTTAAAGGCGTTTTCAGCCAGTTTATTTTCAATTTTCATATTTTTAGTATTTTTTGGGAAAATTTAGTTAAATCGCAAAATGAATTAGCTGAAATCACTTAAAACTCATTCTTAAGTGAAATAAAACAGCTAGATCGTGTTTTAAACAACTACTTCTCACTAAAAATTTTAAAACACTGTTGCCAGTTTTGTTTAAATAGTTTAAGTTTTAAAGAACTGGACAACGAATCATTTACAGAAAACTCATCGTTCAGAGAGAGTTTTCCAATTTTCAAAATCAATTTTTGAAATTCATCAAGAAGTCCAAGATCTAAGTGAATTGACAATTTCTTCTTAGAATTCATCACCGGAATTTATGCTCTATTTTATGCATTGCTACTGTAATTTATTTGATCAGGTGAATTTGTTTCACAATTATGTGTAATTGCTTGGTGGGTTTTATCCTTCTTGATCATGATTATTAAGAGGTTCTTGTAATAGGATTTTACAAGGGTAGACAAATATTGTAGGGTTCAAGATCAAAGTCTTTGTGGTGTTTTTTGTATTTTACATGTAGAGTTTTATAAAAACATTGAATTAGTGAATTGATTGCTCTCCAAGTTAGAAAGCTGGATGTAGCCTTCTTGTGAAGGTGAACCGAGTATAAAAATCATTGGTGTTGATCTTCTTCTCCCTTACACTTTAGATTTCTAAAATTGTTCCTTAATTGTTAATTGAACTGAAATGTAATATACATTGATTCCAGCATCTTAAGTACCTTGTAAGAACACAATTTTTTGGTTAAATTGATTCAACAAAATTTTGATTTGGTTTCTTAAATTCTAAAAGGTGCAGAAAATTTTAAAAAGTTCAATTCAAGCCTCCTCTTGAACTCAGCCTTTGTTTTTTACAATTAGTATCAAGAGCATGTTCTTGAATGATATTCAAGTTTTCTGAAATTTTCTAGAAATGAGCGAGGAAAGCGTCTTTTCTTTGAAGGAGCATCAATAAATAGACCACCTATGTTTTCTAGAACAAATTATCCTTTTTAGAAAATAAGAATGAAGATTTTTATTGAATCAATTAACAAAGGTATTGTTGAGAAAAATTTCAAACCCCCTATAATTTTGAATAATGCTATAAAAATTAAATATTAAGTCAGACGTTTTGAGCTTCTCAAAAGAAGTGACTCCTCGGAACTATCAAATTATGTATGTATCGTCTGTAAGACGATACCTAGAAAGGTCATCAGATGATACGCTTTGTCTTAACTAATATTTGAAAGTTTATTTATGAAATTTTCAGAGACATTCTTCGTAGCAGTCTAATGAACAAGTACAAGAGTAGCTCACACATCACATGATGTCTTCCTTATGAAAAGTAAAACCTACTTTCTCACCAAATTCTTGATGTGCCTGAAGCTTTGTCTTCTCACAAAGTACACTTGCCATGTACGAAGGCGTTTCTTTCATAGAAAGAGGAAAAATCCATTGTTCAATAAAGGATAAGTGCTACAAGTTATCAAGATTTGTGTGGAGTTTGGAGGCATGCATTTAATGCATCAATGTAAAGCCCTCATCAGACGCAACAAGAAGTTTTCTCAAGACCATCCTAAAGCTGAAGATGTCAAAACAGATCTCTATCGACTAATTGCTTATGCACTATTAGAGGGAATGTTTGCATCTTGAAGAAACACACACAAAAACAAGATATAGAACACTAGCTAAGAAAATGTGTTGTTGCAAGAAAATTCTCTAAGTTCTTTTTTTCTCTTCAAAACCAGCTTTAGAAGAACACTGCTAGTATTTCCTTAGCTACCTCTAGAAGTTGTGTCAAATCTTTTATTCGTCTGTAAGGCGTAACACTTCTAGTGTAGCTCAAAATCTTGTGATTTAATCACAAATCTCCTTTTATATACTTGTTGAAGCCAGGATTGGCTTTGTGTTAAAGAATACTTGTTGAGTCAGGAGTGTCTTGGTGTGAAAGAATACTTGAATGAGTTAGCTAGAAGTGGCTAAGAGCCGGAAGAATACTTGTAAGTTGCAGCAGTAGCCTCTAGTGGAACTCAATTATGAGGATTGAAGAACTAAATGTAGTCTATGGTTTTAGATGTACCAGAATAAAAGTTTGAGTAATTCTCTTCTCCCCTAAACTTTTCATATTGCATCTTATTGTTTGCACATAACATCAAAGAGAGAATAATTCTTTTTGTACTTGCGAAAATTGTTTTTACAATCTTATAGACTTTATCGTCTATAAGATTCAAACTATCATCTGCTCAAACTTGTGTCTTCAAATGAAGTGCGAAAAACTTCAAAAAGTTTTTAAAATACAATTCAACCCTCCCTTCTTATGTTTTTCCTGTTTTTCACAAGTATTTAGAATGTCATAATCAATGGACCTGATGTTCCAGAACATACTTTTGATGGTAAAGAAGAAGAAAAACCTTGGAATAAGGTTAGTTAAGATGAACAAAAAAAAGTGCAATATTATTATAAAGCTAAGAATATCATAACTTCTTGAATCTTGATGAATTCTTTTGTGTATCACATTATATTACTGCTAAGGATATGTGGGAAGTGCTAGAAAGTTACACATGAAGGCACAATTGATGTCATGAGAGATAGGAAGCACACATTGATTCAAAAGATAATCAATTTTAGATGTACAGAAAAGATTTATTTATATTGTAAATCATCTTATAGATTTTGGCAAAGTATTTGATAAAGAAGAAATAAACATTAAAATGCTAAAGTATTTGAAAGCAACCGAACTAAAAGTTACAACAATTTTAGAATCCAAAGATCTAACTTCCATGAGTGTTGTACTATTTGATAAACTTATGGAATTGAACTTGAATGAGATAAACTTATTGAACAAAAAAAATGATAAAAAAAAGAAAAGACTAACTTTAAAGATTATGATTCATAAAGAAAAACTAATTAATTATGAAACACATAAAAAAATATATACAGAAAATCTAAATCTCTTAATAAAAAAATTCAACAAATTCTTAAAATAAAAAAAATATGGAAATAATCTTGCGTGAATAAAGTAACTCTCTTCCCATGCTAATATTGACATAATCACTTTTCGAAAACTTTTTTTTTATAACTTCTCATATTTTTTATTGCATCCGCTTTCTAATCTAATGGACTATTTAAAAATGATATATTTTTCTGGATTTCTAGAGAAAGGATTACCTATATTAATTTTCTAGTATTTTAAGATATACAATACATCAAATCTGTGAGCAAAAGTAATACCTTATTTAATGCTTATAATTCTTTGAGACAAAATATTCTAGAAAAAAATAATCACTTTTCTCACGAATATATGAACTAACTTCTGCAAATAAAGATTACTTTTATTATTACAAATTTTGTGATATTTTAAACATTAGAGGACAAATTTTATAAGATAACTTTGAAGGTGAAACTGTAACTAAGACTATAATATATGCTGTTAATTCTTTAAATAAGTTTGAATGCTAAATATAATGAGAGGAGTCATAAGTCAAAAGTTTTATTTTATTCTTTCTCTTCACCTACAAGATATACAGTTTTAGTACTATAGATTTATAGATAGTTAAATAATGACCAATAGTGGATGACCTAACAACTTTATTATGATGAACTTATATGTCTCTCGATACTATATTAAGAAGTGGATTTTAAGCCACACTCAACCCCACAAAACCGGTCTTGTAAGATGAGGTTTGCATCCACTTATATATACTAAATTGACTTCATACTTAGTCAATGTGGGATCTTCAATACTCCTATTAATAACATGATTATTTTTAGGGTTAAATATGATTTTCGTCCTTATAAAATACATAATATGTTAAAATAGTCCCTATAAAATTTTTTGGGTTTGTTTGGTATCTATAAAATTAAAACCTGTTATTTTAGTCCAATTTTTTAACAGTAGATGACGTGGCTAACAGAGTGCTACGTGTGACCTTACAGAGTGCTACGTGTGACCCTACAGATTGCTACGTGTGACCTTACAGATTGCTACGTGTGACCTTTTCTGTAACATTACTCCTCGAAATGGCGCAGCAAAAGTGGTTAAAAAATTTGACCCAAAACCTCAAAGACAAAGTCTCGGTCATCGCCCGTGGTGCTATCCCCGAGGCGTCACGTGTCCTCTGTCGTGCTTCGAGCCACCACAGACGCCCTCACAGCACCTCCCTCAGCAGATAAGACCATATGCATGTGGAGAAGAGAAGGTGTGATTCACACGTGTGTTGGTTCTCACGGGTCACGACGGTCCCGTAAAGTGCCTCGCCGTGGAGGAGGACCGCGAATCCGCCGGCAGCAGAGACAGGCGTTGGAGTTTGTACAGTGGCAGTTTGGACAAATCGGTTAAGGTTTGGAGCGTGTCGGAATCGATGAACAATAATCAGTTGCAGTGATGCGGACTCGTTGCCCTCCGTCTCCGACAGTAGCTTCTCTTCGAACTGGGCCAATGGGAGAATTGGAGCCGAGCCGGAGAGTTTCGAGCTGAAGTAACCCACCGAGCTCACTGGAGATTTCGCCTGAGAGCTGGTTTTCACGTAGGTTGAGGAGAGTGAGTGAAGAGAGAGAGAAGAGCGACGACGAAAGTGTTCCTCTGAGGTTGCAATTGGGAAGAGAGAGCGAGGTGACTCGACCGAGTTGGCACGTGACGCCGACCCAGTCGCAGTGCGGGGTGGCGGGGTGCCACGAGGGAAGCAGGTGATGGTTTTGGAGACCCTCTTTGAAGGAAAGAAAGTAAAGCTTCTCGCTGTTTTGGTCTGCAAGCAGAAAACGCAACAAGAATAGGACCAGGTAGGAGAGTACGAAGTTGAAGGGAAGAGCCATGAATACAAGCACAAATTAGAATGAGAGAAGAGTTTGGTTTGGTTTTGTTTAGAGGAGTATGGAGCATGCAAATGGCGTTGGAGAAGGTTGAAGATAATGGGTTGCAGTAAAAAGAGCACGAAAACCAGACATTGGTACGAAATGAAGAGTTGGTTTGAGTGAGAGAAGAGGAACAGTGGTAATGCCAAAAGTGGTTATTTGTCAGAGTGCAGGACGCATAACACGTGTTAATAAATTCTTCACACCTCATCACTCCGTTTGCCATGTCAACTTCCGTAACGTGCCGTTAAAAAATTGGACTAAAATAACAGGTTTCAATTTTTTAGATACCAAACAAACCCAAAAAATTTTATAGGGACTATTTTAACATATTATGTATTTTATATGGACGAAAATCATATTTAACCCTTATTTTTACTAATATTAACTAATAGAAATAGAAATTAAAATTAGAAACTAAGAATTAATTATCTTTTATTGATTTGACTCTTCATATTTCATTATCATTTGAGATAGAGGAGTAATATTCTTTAAACAATGAAAATATAAATATTAAAAGGTATTTTGATATATATTAACGATCGATTACGTATAAGAATGAAATAGAACTAAAATGTACTATAGAGAACAAAACACAATTTTAATAAATAATTAAAAAGACTAAAAATATATTTAAAAAAAAAACAAGTGTTAACAAGGAATAAACTAATCAATGGTAACATAAATACTCACATAGACAAGAATAAAGAGCAATTAACTTTTCTTTTCCACTTGAATGCTTATTTGTGTGGAAAAATAAAATTCTATCTTGATTGATTTTGCATTAGTTAAATAAAGCAATGCTAATAATAGTTAGACATGTAATATAACTATAAAATTCATAAATCAATTTTTATTTGTAGTTGGTCTGAATAGTGTAAACAAGGTTAGTACCTTAGTTGGTGAATTTATCTCTTTTAAATTTTTAAAATATTATTAAATGTTAATTAATTTTTTATAATATTTTATAATAAATAAAAAAGTATGATATTTTTAATCTTGTAGGAGGATGAAAATAAGTTTAAATTTGTTAGTTAACTCAATTGACTCCAACTTTTAGCCAAGTTGGATTATAAATATAACAATCCAAATATTATACATCATATTTTTTTTCAATATAATTATCATATAAATTCTTTAATATTATATAATCAATTATATTTATTTATTCTTTTTTTATGAGAGAAATAATAATATCTATGTTATTTATTAAAATTTTAAAAAAAATATTTTATTGTTTGTAGAAAATATTCATTAGTCGATAAAAATAACTAACATACGCATAAAGTTTGTTAATAAAAAATATTTTATAAAGGATCTTTTCGTAAAAAATAAAATCTTTTTTTTAGTTAGACAATTTTATAACATGCAATTAAAAGAATTAAAGATACTATATTCAAATTTTTATATTTATTCATATGATATCTACATACTACGTCCAAATTTTAATTAATTTGAATGAGTTTCACTATGCAAACTCACACTTCAAAATACAAATATTCTTGTGTTCAAACAACATATACAATTTTAAGTTCTCTATCTAAAGTTTGATAAATAAAAACAATAGGTGTTCTTCTTCATATTTTCTTCTTTGAAACTGGATTTTTGTTATAGTGTAGGATCTTATTTATTCTTTAAAAGTTAGACTGAACATCATCTGTCTGACTCAACATTGTTGATTGCATTTTATACTACATCAAGAGAATAATCTAATAACATTATATACAAAAGGTAACAATTAAGGTGAATAAAATATTACATTAAACTCAATTAGATGTTATCCTAACATTGCAACCTTAAAAGATAAAACTTATTCTGTTATGTTCAATGCATTTAATAGATCTGGTATTATGTCTTATCTAAAAACCAGCGAGAACCTATCAAATAACTTGGAAAGAATCTTTATCCTAATAGTAATCATTACAAAAATTACTATAAATAGGAGTAGGAGGAATCCAATTAACCACAAGAAACAAAGAGAAATAAATAGTAATCTTATAGTATGTCAATGGTCATGGTAAAAAAAATTATTTATCCTAATTGGTCATTACAATTTGAATTTTTCACTTGATCTTCTTAATTAAATTAATCTATTCAAATTATATATATGTGTGTGTATCTAGATGAGGGTGTTGTACATGTATTGATGAAACTGTGAGATTCACATTATTATTTTTAGATGTGCGGATATGTGCATAGGAGAAGTTACAATATTATATGTGTGTGTGTGTGGATGTGCGTCTGCATGGGTATGTGCATATGAGAAGTTGCAGTACTAATATATATGTACGTGCGTGGATGTGCGTTTGTGCAGGTATATGCATATGAGAAGTTGCAATATTAATATATATGTATGTGTGTGGATGTGCGTCTGTGTGAGTATGTGCATATAAGAAGTTGTAGTATTAGTATATATGTATATGTGTGGATGTGCGTCTGTGCAGGTATCTACATCTAAGAAGTTGCAGTATTAATATATGTATGTGTGCATGGATGTATGAGTATGAGAAGTTGTAGTACTAATATATGTGCATTTATGTTGGTGTTTGTATAAAAAAAAGTTATACTATCAATATTTAAAAGTATGTATCAAATAAGATTCTATTGAGACAAATTAATATTGAATAATTTCATTTTTGTATGATTTAATTCATGAGGTGGTTATTCTCACTTCCTTATTTTGTTTACGTGTCAATATGTATATATGAATATAAATCAATTGTATAGATGGAAGCACCAAATGCCCCAAATCCATTCTCTGCAGTGATCACAACAATGTTTCCTAGCACCAGTTGGAATACAGACATCATAGCCAACTCTGTAACCTTTTGAGGAACTGAGCTATTCAACTTTATATTTGCATCAAACCTTGAAGTTCCTATTGTTCAGGAAGGACCAATTGTGATTACCTTCTTCATGCCACCCACCATCCATATAAACCCCATTATTAACCTTTCTTGCCAGTGTGAAAAGGAAAAGAAGAAGCAAAATTGTAAATAAGTAATAATCTTTTTCTTTTATATTACTTGAATTATGATAATTATATTTTCTCTTTCAAAATGAAATGTGACTTTTCTTAAGATGGGAAATTTATTTTTACCAATTTAAGTTTTGATATAGAGGGGATATGAATAAAATCAATGAAAATGAGTGTTCTAGAATAATAAGATAGTTGTGTGCATCCGTAGAGAGGTGCACCTGTGTAAGAAAGTTTTTCTTTTTAAATTAATGAAGAAACAATGAAAAATGGAAATTTTCCTCCTTCAAGAATTTGATAAATGTCGCGGACGAGTTTTTGTTGCCCTAGACTCCCCATGCGAAAACCAAGACTTTAGAAGTCCCCACTAATATTTTGCTTAAAACATTGGAAAAAGAAAATATTTCCTTAAAAACCAAATTTAGGTCAACATAATTAGAAATCAGGTTGAGGGATCAGTTAGGTGTGAGGAAGATGTAAGGAACCCCCACAAAGTCCATTATTGGTACTCTATGATGAATTCGCAATCAAAACCAAATTTCAAATTATTATTCCACCTTATTATTAAAATAAAAAAATTGTTTACATTATTTCTTCTTTTGTTAACTTAATTCTCCTATCTGTCCTAACCCTGATAATCATAAGAGCCTACATCCATAAGAGTATTATTCTCTCCTTAGTCTTTATTTGTCCCAAACCCCAAAAGGATTAAAGCTTGCATCCATAAGAATACTATTCCTTCCTTAATCTTTATTTGCTCAAGACCCCAAAAGGGGAATAGGGAATTTCATAAGAGCAATTTTAGTTACCTACATGATTATTGTTCTATCCCTATTCAAATCTATCCTAACTTCAAAGGGGGGAAGTGATAAAAGATTGTATCCAATAATTAGAAAGAGCACCAATAATAAAAACTATAAAAGCAATGAATAAAACCTATGAAAAGCAAGAACACAAAAGAAATGAGAACATCCAAAACAAGATTTTTATTACTTGAAGAAAAAGAGAAAAATTATCAGAACTACAATTCTCAGTTTATGCAGTATCGGTATGTATTTTCAGTGGTGTGTGTGATAGGATAATATATTTATACACATTTTTTGAGACACAAAACGACCCATTCTTAAGTAGTTGAGAATAGGACGTTCTCTCATACAAAACATGTCATTCTATCATAGAGAACAAGTCATTTTCTCACACAGAACGGGTTGTTCTCTTACAAAGAACGAGTTATTCTCTCACATAGAACGAGTTGTTCTCATGTGATTGAGAACGAACCATTCTACCTCGAGAACATGTCGTTCTCCTCCTAAACTTGAGATATTACATTTTTACACCTTGTTCGTAAATGTTACCCAGGTCTCTTCAGTGGGTCCTCGAGATTCTTCAAGGATAAGACTCTGTTTTGCTATCCGCTTCTCTTTAGTCTTCATTCTTGTACTTTGCTTCAGCTTGGACACAAACATGTGTCTACAATAAAGGAATAGTAAATTGACAAAATTTTTAACGTAACAAATAGAATCATATCATAACATGATAATTAATTATCAAGTGTTACAATAATATCAAAGGGTGTTACAGTTAATGCTATCAGAACATAATAATTAATTATCAAGATGTTACAATAAAAATTCTATGTTTTTTAAATATGGATATTCACTTAACCCATAAGTTAAATATGCTTGAGTAGTATTGGAATGAATTGACTCATAATCTACCAACATCAACTCTTCACCATTATTATTATTTTTTATTATAATTATATACAAGTCTTAATTATCTAGGTTCACACTTTAAGCCTACATTATTATTTTTCTAACAGTAGTTACTCTTTAGTAAAAGAGGTAAACATATTAATTGTATAACCATAAATAGGAGATTAAGTCAATCTACCTTAATTGTGTTGTAATAAATATAGAAGTTGAGGTAACTTATTTAAATAAGTCAAATCACAAACTCATTAAATTAGAGTAACTATTATTATAATTGTATATAACTTTTAATTATTTTTTATTCTCCAAAAGTAAATTGAGTTAAATTAACTTCTTTTTAGCTTAGGCTATGATAAGTCAACTCATATAAATCTAGTTAACACATCTTGATACTCTTACTTAAAAGGTGACACAAGTTAAGAAATAACTATTTTCTAAAATAGAAAAAAAGAGAATACATATTCTAAGATACAATCTACAATAAGTAAACTAGTATTTTATTTGGTAAAGTTATTTTTTGTAAGTTATTTTTTTCTTTCATCTATTTATTTAAAAATATTTATAATATTGAGAAAATTTTTCAGAAACTTAACTATTTTCTTATATAAAAACAAAGTTTTGACAAAAAAAATAAATTTTTTTCATGACTAAAAACTAATTAAAATAGAGCAAAATTATAAATTATTGAAAGGGATGGAATGAGAAAAATGAGGTTGTGAAGCAAAAGAAGTGAGATAGAAAATTACGATAGATAAAATTTGTGAAATGTAAGACCCGAGAATATTTTGATAATAGATTTTAAAGTGAATTATCAATTATGTGTATGTAAAGGATTCTAATGTCACTATAGTTCATTCTAAAATCTTTTCTTTCAAAATTTTCTCTCCTTCATCAATATTCTCTTTCAAATAGAAGAATTTCTTATCGATGAAACTTGACCATATTAGAGGCACAAGGAATTGGTGAAGCGTAAAACATATCTATACTT
>CM059261.1:8799460-8825804 GCA_030347555.1 Lablab purpureus | reverse complement strand
GTTTTGTTGTGTAAAACAAAAGTACGGATCAAGAATAAAATATAAATTTCCAAATTATGAAAAATTTATTTTTTTTGTAAAACAAAAGTACGGATCCAAAATAAAATTTCAATTTCAAAATTACAAAAATTGAGTTTTTTTTGTAAAAAAATATATGGATCGAAAATAAAATATAAATTTCCAAATTACGAAAAATTGAGTTTTTTTTTGTAAAACAAAAGTATGGACCGAAAATAACATATAAATTTTGAAATTACGAAAAATTGATTTTTTGTGTAAAACAAAAGTAGGAATCGAGAATAAAATATAAATTTCAAAATTATGAAAAATTGAGTTTTCTTTTTGTAAAACAAAAGTACGGACTGAAAATAAAATATAAATTTCGAAATTACGAAAAAGTGAGGTTTTTGTGTAAAACAAAAGTATGGATCGAGAATAAAATATAAATTTCCAAATTATAAAAAATTGAGTTTTTTTGTGAAATAAAAGTACGGACCGAAAATAAAATATAAATTTCGAAATTACGAAAAATTGAGTTTTTTTACATAAAACAAAAGTACGGATCGAAAATAAAATTTAAATTTCCAAATTAGGAAAAATTGATTTTCTTGTTAAAACAAAAGTACGGATTGAAAATAAAATTTGAATTTCCAAATTATGAAAAAATGATTTTTTAAAGCAAAAGTACAGATAAAAAATAAAATATAAATTTCCAAATTATGAAAAATTGATTTTTTTGTAAAACAAAAGTACTGGATCGAAAGTAGAATTTAAATTTCGAAACTTACGAAAAATTGAGTATTTTGTGTAAAACAAAAGTACGGATCGAAAATAAAATACAAATTTCCAAATTATGAAAATTTGAGTTTTTTTGTAAATTAAAAGTATGGACCGAAAAATAAAATACAAATTTCGAAATTATGAAAAATTGAGTTTTTGTGTAAAATAAAAGTATGGATCGAGAATAAAATATAAATTTCAAATTATGAAAAATTAAGTTATTTTTTTACATGTGCATTTTTTTCATCACGAGGTCAAGAAAAATTGAGTTTTTTTTTGTGTAAAACAAAAGTACGGATCAAGAATAAAATATAAATTTCCAAATTATGAAATTTTTTTTTTGTAAAACAAAAGTACGGGTTGAAAATAAAATTTCAATTTCAAAATTACAAAAATTGAGTTTTTTATTTCATAAAAAAAATGTATGGATCGAAAATAAAATATAAATTTCCAAATTATGAAAAATTGAGTTTTTTTTTATAAAACAAAACTATGGACCGAAAATAACATATAAATTTCGAAATTACGAAAAATTGAGTTTTTTGTGTAAAACAAAAGTAGGAATAGAGAATAAAATATAAATTTCCAAATTATGAAAAATTGAGTTTTTTTTTGTAAAACAAAAGTACGGACCAAAATAAAATATAAATTTCGAAATTACGAAAAAGTGAGGTTTTTGTGTAAAACAAAAGTACGGATCGAGAATAAAATATAAATTTCTAAATTATGAAAAATTGAATATTTTTGTGAAACAAAAGTACGGACCGAAAATAAAATATAAATTTTGAAATTACGAAAAATTGAATTTTTTTACATAAAACAAAAGTACGGATCGAAAATAAAATATAAATTTTCCAAATTATGAAAATTTGGTTTTGTTTGTAAAACAAAAGTACGGATCGAAAATAAAATATAAATTTCCAAATTATGAAAAATTGATTTTTTTTTGTGAAACAAAAGTACAGATCGAAAATAAAATTTGAATTTCCAAAATTATGAATAAATGAGTTTTTTTTGTAAAGCAAAAGTACGGATCAAAAATAAAATATAAATTTCTAAATTATGAAAAATTGATTTTTTTTGTAAATCAAAAGTACAGATCGAAAGTAAAATTTAAATTTCGAAATTATGAAAAATTGAGTATTTTGTGTAAAAATAAAGTACGGATCGAAAATAAAATACAAATTTTCAAATTATGAAAAATTGAGTTTTATTTGTAAAACAAAAGTATGGACCGAAAATAAAATACAAATTTCGAAATTACGAAAAATTGAGTTTTTTGTGCAAAACAAAAGTACGGATCGAGAATAAAATATAAATTTCAAATTGTGAAAAATTAAGTTATTTTTTTGTAAAACAAAAAGTAAGAATCAAAAATAAAATATAAATTTTGAAATTATGAGAAATAGATATTTTTTTTGTAAAATAAAAGTACGGATCGAAAGTAAAATTTGAATTTCGAAATTACGAAAAATTGAGTTTTTTGTGTAAAACAAAAGTACGGATAGAGAATAAAATATAAACTTCCAAATCATTAAAAATTGAGTGTTTTCTTGTAAAACAAAAGTATGGATTCAGAATAAAATATCAATTTTGAAATTACGAAAAATAGAGTTTTTTTTACATAAAACAAAAGTACGGATTGAAAATAAAAATATAAATTTTCCAAATTATGAAAATTTGGTTTTTTTTTGTAAAACAAAATTACGGATCTAAAATAAAATTTAAATTTTCATTTATGAAAAATTGATTTCTTTTGTGTAAAATAAAAGTACGGATCAAAAAGAAAATTTGAATTTCCAAATAACGAAAAATTGAGTTTTTTTTAAACAAAAGTACGGATCGAGAATAAATATAAATTTCCAAATTATGAAAAATTGATTTTTTTTGTAAAAGAAAAGTACGGATCAAAAATAAAATTTAAATTTTGAAATTACGAAAAATTGAGTTTTTTTGTGAAAATAAAAGTACTAATCGAAAATAAAATTTGAATTTTGAACTTACGAAAATTGAGTTTTTTTGTGTAAAACATAAGTACGGATCGAGAATAAAATATAAATTTCCAAATTATGAAAAGTTGATTTTCTTTTGTAAAACAAAAGCACAGATCGAAAATAAAATTTCAATTTCGAAATTATAAAAATTGAGTTTTTGTTTCTTAAAAAAATGTGTGGATCGAAAATAAAATATAAATTTCCAAATTATGAAAAATTGATTTTTTTTTGTAAAACAAAAGTACAGATCGAAAGTAAAATTTAAATTTTGAAATTACGAAAAATTGAGTTTTTTGTGTAAAACAAAAGTACGGACCGAAAATAAAATATAAAGTTTCAAATTATGAAAAATTGAGTTTTTTTTTGTAAAACAAAAGTATGGACCGAAAATAAAATATAAATTTCGAAATTACGAAAAATTGAGTTTTTTTGTGTAAAACAAAAGTACGGATCGAGAATAAAATTATGAAAAATTGAGTTATTTTTTTGTAAAACAAAAATATGGATCGAAAATAAAATATAAATTTCTAAATTATGATCAGGAAATTGCAAACTGAAAAATGAAATAATCATGCCAAAGCTCCCAATCTGAAAGCTTCTATTAGCATATTAAAGATAAGTGGTTGGCTACCAGAATGCTCATTGGCAACTGAGAACTATATCTAAATCTGTTGGGAGCACCGGCAATTGTTGTGCTTCAAATAAAAAAAAGTCCTTTAACACAAACTGAAAATTTCAATTGTTGTACTTAATAATGATATTACTAAACATTTATAATTGTTGTGTTAAGGGATTTGTGTTCAATATCCATGCAAAATGATATAGATCCCTTTGCACAACCTTGAATCTTCAGAACTTTTTATTAAACATTATCGACTTGATGATATCTCATTGCAATTGAAACTCGAAAAAAAAAATAGATTGTAGTTGATCCAAATGTTGACAAGCTCAATTCAGGGTTAGTCTCAGCTATTGTTGATCCAAATACTAGATTGAAGTACAGACGATAAGGAAAGGATTTTTTTTTTCAATTTCAACGAAGACAAAATTGCTCGAAAAAAATAAACATCATCTCAATCATCTAATGAGAAACTGAAAAATAAAATAAAAAATTAAAATAATGACAGAAAGGGATTCAAAAATTTACTATCTTTAGGTCTGCGGAATTCCACAAAGAATTCTTGCATGCCATCGTTGATCATCTCCACCTTGTAATCACTCATCGTCCTGATAACCTGATTCATGTCCATCCAACACACTCCAAATGGACGAAGACAATAATTTTTTACAAAAAAAAAACACTTTTTAAAAATTAAAAAAATAATTTTTTGAAAAAGATAACAGACAGTTTCATCAGGTCCATGTCTCGGCGTTTGCTAGGGGAAGACATTGTTCCTCTCTGTGCTCCTCGGTCTCTTGCTTTTGTGCCAGTCTCTTGTTTTGTTTTTGTGGCAGTGTGCTGCTGCGAGACTTTGAGGAATCAAAGGTATACTTCATGTACCACATATACATAAATCCAAAACACAACAGAAATTGCAATTTCGAGTTATTTGAAATTTTTGAAATTTTAAATTAATGTGAAGAATTTTTTTATTTATTAATTTTAATAAATTATTAGTTTAACCGATATAATTTAATAAACTTTACTTTTTCAATATCCCTGTTTAAAAATATTTTTTATGCATGTTACTTTTAGTTGTTATAGAAATAAAAACAAATTAAAAATAATATGATTACAAAATAAGAATTACATGGTATGTGTATGACCTGAATGTACCATTCTTAAACATAAAGATCAAACTTATAACTATAAAATGAATAATTAATCTTTATTAAAAATATATAAATCAAAGACAACATCAGCATATCCTTTACATGTGCTGATGAGTTAGATACATCTTAATTTGACCTACAATTAACAGCACTCTAATATGCATGAATGACAACATTCTTTCTGTTTATAAACCTTATTTGAACTCTTTTGAAAAATGTGTTGACCATATATTCATTTTAATACAAATTAAAATTACTAAAAGATATTTTTTTCAAGATAAATAAAAATCATTCACATTAATATATGCAAAAAGTACAATAAATTATTAATTAGTTATTGTTATAATTAATTCTAGTTATGTCATATTTTTCTGTTGATAAACTAAAAAGCAATTTGTGCATAGATATGCAAATGTGTTCAGTCAAATATTTATATATATATATATATAATATATATAATTAATAAAATTTTAAATATAATTTTACTTAATTTTTTATTGTTTATTATGGTGCTTTCTTGAACTTCAATTCTTTTCTAACTAATTAACCTTCTACTAAATGCTAGTTTGTCATAATTGTCTCAAATTAATTTTGAAAAACTCTTGCTAGTATGTGTGACCTGTGACATAGCTTCAAAATGTCATTCTATCAAAGTACAATTTATCCATGTATTTCTGACCACTAATAAATGTAGAAGGTAATATAACTTTTCTTCCGTTGTTGGAACCATCAATTTGTTCATTGCAATTGAAGAACTCAAATTACAATATTTTCCAACTTTCAGTTTTGACTGGCTCTTATGAAAGACAATCTCTGTTATTCTAGCATTATATAAACATCCACAAAAAAATTGTTGGAATAATATTCTTAGTTATCAGTAGAGTTTAACTTTCATTGGGGGTTTATTTTGATGTCTAAAACAAAGTTATTCTCTAATAATTAAGTGATTTTTTTTTTAAATTAGAGAAATGTGTGTAGTAGACTCATGAAGAACATCATTTCTATACCTATTACCGTACCAAAATAATAATGGATATTGAAATCTCAAATACCTATATGGAACTCATTAATTCTTTAGAGTTAACCATTTTTTTTCTGCAATGAAATCTCTGGATGAAATTGTGTCAAAAGAGAATGATAGAGGTTTATCTTAAACTCCACATAAAAGAATTTTGAAGGAGACCTTTTGCAGTCTAAAGAGTCTAAAGCGGCTATAACTAGATCTAGGAGCCAAAAATTAGAAGTAGACATCCCAAAGAGGGTTGACGCTCGATGAAAGCTTGGAAATGTTTGAAACATAGAGATGAAGACTTGGAGCTATCTCTTAGATTTGTTTTTGGCCTTAAATGTTTGTAATGTTGTTTTTGTGAATTTGTAAATCTCTAGACAAAACTATGCTTTGTTTATGTCAATTTTTTTGTAAAACAAAACTATGAATCGAAAGTAAAATTTAAATTTCAAAATTACGAAAAATTGAGTTTTTTGTGTAAAACAAAAGTACGGATCGAAAATAAAATATGAATTTCCAAATTATGAAAAATTGAGCTTTTTTGTAAAACAAAAGTACGGATAAAAAATAATGCTTAAATTTCGAAATTACAAAAACTTGAGTTTTTTTGTGTAAAACAAAGGTACAGATCGAAAATAAAATTTGAATTTCCAAATTACGAAAAATTGAGTTTTTTTGTGTAAAACAAAAGTACGAATCGAAAATAAAATTTGAATTTCCAAATTACGAAAAATTGAGTTTTTTTGTGTAAAACAAAAGTACAGATCGAAAATAAAATTTGAATATCCAAATTATGAAAAATTGAGTTTTTTTATGTAAAACAAAAGTACGGATCGAAAATAAAATTTGAATTGCCAAATTACGAAAAATTGAGTTTTTTTTGTGTAAATCAAAAGTACGAATCAAAAATAAAATTTGAATTTCCAAATTACGAAAATTTGAGTTCTTTTGTGTAAAACAAAAGTACGGATGGAAAGTAAAACAAAAGTACGGATCGAAAATAAAATTTGAATTTCCAAATCACGAAAAATTGAGTTTTTTTTTCGTAAAACAAAAGTACAGATTGAAAATAAAATTTAAATTTCCAAATTATGAAAAATTGAGTTTTTTTTGGTAAAAAAAAAGTGCGGATCGATAATAAAATATAAATTTCCAAATTATGAAAATTTGAATTTTCTTTTGTAAATCAAAAGTACGAATAGAAAATAAAATTTGAATTTCGAAGTTACGAAAAATTCAGTTTTTTTTATGTAAAACAAAAGCACGGATCAAAAATAAAATATAAATTTCAAAATTATGAAAAATTGATTTTTTTTGTAAAAAAAATACGGATAGAAAATAAAAATTAAATTTCGAAATTACGAAAAATAGAGTTTTTTTGTGTAAAAAAAGTACGGATCAAAAATAAAATATAAATTTCCAAAGTATGAAAAACTTATTTTTTTAAACCAAAAAGCAATCGAAAACAAATATAAATTTCGAAATTACGAAAAATTGAGTTTTTTTTGCGTAAAACAAAAGTACGTATCGAGAATAAAATATAAATTTCCAAATTATGAAAGGGTGACTTTTTTTTTCTAAAACAAAAGTACGAATTGAAAATAAAATTTAAATTTTCAAATTAAGAAAATTGATTTCTTTTGTATAAAACAAAAGTACGAATCGAAAAGAAAATTTAAATTTCCAAATTACGAAAAATTGAGTTTTTTTTGTAAAACAACAGTACAAATCCAGACTAAAATATAAATTTCCAAAATTATGAAAAATCGATTTCTTTTTATAAAACAAAAGTATTGAGTGAAAATAAAATATAAATTTCCAAATTATGAAAAATTGAATTTTTTTTATAAAACAAAAGTACGGATCGAGAATAAAATATAAATTTCCAATTGAATTTTTTATTGTAAAACAAAAGTACAGATCGAAAATAAAATTTAAATTTCCAAATCATGAAAAATTGAGTTTTTTTCGTAAAAAAAATACGGATCCAAAATAAAATATAAATTTCAAAATTATAAAAAATTGATTTTTCTTTTGTAAAACAAAAGTACGGATGGAAAATAAAATTTGAATTTCCAAATTATGAAAAATTGAGTTTTTTTTCTGTAAAACAAAAGTACGAATCGAAAAAAAATATAAATTTCAAAATTATGAAAAATTTATTTTTTTTGTAAAACAAAACTACGGATCGAAAATAAAATTTAAATTCGAAATTCTGAAAAATAGAGGTTTTGTTTTTGTCAAACAAAGTACGGATTAAAAATAAAGTTTGAATATCCGAATTACGAAAAATTGTGTTTTGTTGTGTAAAACAAAAGTACGGATCGAAAATAAAATTCCAATTTGCAAATTACGAAAAATTGAGTTTTTACTGTAAAACAAAAGTACAGATCGCAAATAAAATTTAAATTTTCGAACTAAGAAAAATTGAGTTTTTTTTAAAAAAAAGTGCGGATCGAAAATAAAATATAATTTTCCAAATTATGAAAAATTGATGTTTCTTTTGTAAATCACAAGAACGGATTGAAAATAAAATTTGAATTTCCAAATTATGAAAAATTGATTTTTTTTGAAAAATTGATTTTTTTTGAAAAACATAAGTACGGATTGAAAGTAAAATTTAAATTTCCAAATTACGAAAAATAGAGTTTAATTTTTGTGTAAAACAAAAGCAGGGATCGAAAATAAAATATAAATTTCCAAATTATGACAAGTTGTTTTTTTTTTTGTGTAACAAAAGTACGGATCGAACGTAAAATTTAAATTTTGAACTTCTGAAAAATTGAGTTTTTTGTGTAAAACAGAAGTACGGAACGAAAATAAAATATATATTTCCAAATTATGAAAAATATAGTTTTTTTTTTAAACAAAAGTACAGACCGAAAATAAAATATAAATTTCGAAATTACGAAAAATTGAGTTTTTTGTGTAAAACAAAAGTAGGAATCGAGAATAAAATATAAATTTCCAAATTATGAAAAATTGATTTTTTTTATAACAGTAGTACGGATCGAAAGTAAAATTTAAATGTCGAAATGACGAAAAACTGAGTTTTTTTGTGTAAAACAAAAGTACGGATCGAAAATAAAAGATAAATTTCCAAATTATGAAAAATTGAGTTTTTTTTGTAAAACAAAAGTATGGACCGAAAATAAAATATAAATTTCAAAATTACGAAAAATTTAGTTTTTGTGTAAAACAAAAGTAGGAATCGAGAATAAAATATAAATTTCATTATTATGAAAAATTGATATTTTTTGTATAAAAAAAGTACGGATCGAAAGTAAAATTTAAATTTTGAAATTACGAAAAATTGAGTTTTTTTTTTTGTAAAACAAAGTATGGACCGAGAATAAAATATAAATTTTGAAATTACGAAAAATAGTTTTTTGTGTAAAACAAAAGTAGGAATTGAGAATAAAATATAAATTTCCAAATTATGAAAATTGAGTTTTTTTTTGTAAAACAAAGGTACGGATCGAGAATAAAACATAAATTTCCAATTTTATGAAAAATTGATTTTTTTTTGTAAAACAAAAGTACGGATCGAAAATAAAATATAAATTTCCAAATGATGAAAAATTGATATTTGTTGGTAAAACAAAAGTACAAATCGAGAATAAAATATAAATGTCAAAATTACGAAAAATTGAGTTTTTTTGTGTAAAACAAAAGTACGGTTCGAGAATAAAATATAAATTTCAAAATTATGAAAAATTGAATTACTTTTTGTAAAACAAAAGTACGGATCGAAAACAAAATTTTAATTTCGAAATTACAAAAAATAGAGATTTTTTATTGTAAAACAAAAGTACGAATCCAAAAGAAAATTTGAATTTCCAAATTACGAAAAATTGATTTTTTTCTGTAAAACAAAAGTATGGATCGAGAATAAAGTATAAATTTCCAAATTATGAAAAATTGATCTTTTTTTGTAAAACAAAAAGTGCGGATCAAAAATAAAATTTAAATTTCGAAATCACGAAAATTTAAGCTTTTTGTGTAAAACAAAAGTACGGATCAAAAATAAAATTTAAATTTCGAAATTACGAAAAATTGAGTTTTTTTGTGTGAAACAAAAGTACGGATCGAAAATAAAATTTAAATTTCCAAATTAAGAAAAATTGAATTTTTTTTGGTAAAACAAAAGTACGGATCGAGAATGAAATATAAATTGCCAAATTATGAAAAATTGATTTTGTTTGTAAAACAAAAGTACGGATCGAAAATAAAATATAAATTTCCAAATTATGAAAAATTGATTTTTTTTGTAAAACGAAAGTACAAATCGAGAATAAAATATAAATTTCAAAATTACGAAAAATTGAGTTTTTTTTCTGTAAAATAAAAGTACGGATCGAGAAACGTAGGGATCGAAAATAAAATTTAAATTTTGAAATGATGAAAACTTGAATTTTTTTGTGTAAAACAGAAGTATGGATTGAAAATAATATTTGAATTTCAAAATGACGATAACTTATGTTTTTTTGTGCAAAACAAAAGTACAGATCGAGAATAAAACAAAAATTTCCAAATTATGAAAAATTGTTTTTTTTTTTGTAAAAAAAGGTACGGATCGAAAATAAAATTTAAATTTCGAAATTACGAAAAATAGAGTTTTTTTTGTGTAAAACAAAGGTACGGATCGAAAATAAAATTTGAATTTCAAAATTGATTTTTTTTGTAAAACAACAGTATGGGTCGAAAATAAAATATAAATCTCCAAATTATAAAAAATTGATTTCTTTTTTTGTAAAACAAATGTACGGATCGAGAATAAAATATAAATTTGCAAATTACGAAAAATTGAGTTTTGATCCGTACTTTTGTTTTACAAACAAAAATAATTTTTTCATAATTTGGAAATTTATATTTTATTCTCGATCCGTACTTTTGTTTTGCACAAAAAAACTTAATTTTTCGTAATTTCGAAATTCAACTTTAATTTTCTATCCGTACTTTTGTTTTACACAAAAAAACTTAATTTTTCGTAATTTTGAAATTTATATTTTATTTTGGATCCGTACTTTTGTTTTACAAAAATAAATCAATTTTTCATAATTCGAAAATTTATATTTTATTTTCGCTCTATACTTTTGTTTTACACAAAAAAAATTAATTTTTCATAATTTGGAAATTTTTATTTTACGCTTGATCCTACTTTTGTTTTACACAAAAAAACTCAATTTTTCGTAACTTCGAAATTAAAATTTTATTTTAATTTTTTTTTGTAAAATAAAATTATGGATCGAAAATAAAATATAAATTTCCAAATTATAAAAAATTGAATTTTTTTTGGTAAAACAAAAGTACGGATCGAGAATAAAATATAAATTGCCAAATTATGAAAAATTGATTTTGTTTGTAAAACAAAAGTACGGATCGAAAATAAAATATAAATTTCCAAATTATGAAAAATTGATTTTTTTTCCAAAAAAAAGTATGGATCGAAAATAAAATATAAATTTCCAAATTATGAAAAATTGATTTTTTTTGTAAAACAAAAGTATAGATCGAAAATAAAATTTAAATTTCGACTTTCAGAAGAATTGAGTTTTTTTGTGTAAAACAAAAGTACGGATCGAAAATAAAATTTGAATTTTGAAATTACGAAAAATTGAGTTGTTTTGTGTAAAACAAAAGTACGGATCAAAAATAAAATATAAAATTCCAAATTATGAAAAATTGAATTTTTTGTTCTAAAACAAACTTACACATCGAAAATAAAATTTAAATTTTGAAATTACGAAAAATAGAATTTTTTTGTGTAAAATAAAAGTATGGACCGAAAAGAAAATTTGAATTTCAAAATTATAAAAAATTGACTTTTTTTTTGTAAAGCAAAGGTACGGATCGATAATAAAATATAAATTTCCAAATTATGAAAAATTGATTTTTTTTGTTAAACAAAAGTATGGATCGAAAATAAAATATAAATCTCCAAATTATTAAAAAATGAACTTTTTTTGTAAAACAAAAATTCGGATCGAGAATAAAATATAAATTTCCAAATTCCCAAATATTATGTATTTTTTGTAAAACAAAAGTACGGGTCGAAAATAAAATTTGAATTTGAAAATTATGAAAAATTGAGTTTTTTTATAGAAAAAAGTACGAATCGAAAATAAAATATAAATTACCAAATTATGAAAAATTGATTTTTTTATAAAACAAAAGTACGGATTGAAAATAAAATTTAAATTTAAAAATTACGAAAAAATGAGTTTTTTTGTGTGAAACAAAAGTACGGACCGAAAATAAAATTTGAATTTTGAAGTTACGAAAAATTGAGTTTTTTTGTGTAAAAACAAAAGTACTGATCGAGAAAAAAATATAAATTTTGAAATTTTGAAAAATTGATTTTTTTTGTAAAACAAAAGTATGGATCGAAAATAAAATTTAAATTTCAAATTTACGAAAAATTGAGTCTTTTTTATGTAAAACAAAAGTACGGATCGAAAATAAAATTTGAATTTTGAAGTTACGAAAAATTGAGTTTTTTTGTGTAAAACAAAAGTACGGATCGTGAATAAAATATAAATTCCCAAATTATGAAAAATTGATTTTTTTTATAAAACAAAAGTACAGATCGAGAATAAAATATAAATTTCCGAATTGTGAATAGTTGAGTTTTTTTTGTAAAACAAAAATACGGATCGAGAATAAAATATAAATTTCGAAATTACGAAAAATTGAGTTTTTTTGTGTAAAACAAAAGTACAGATTGGAAATAAAATTTGAATTTCCAAATTATGAAAAATTAAGTTTTTTTTGTAAAACAAAAGTACAAATCTAAAATAAAATATAAATTTCGGAATTATGAAAAATTGATTTTTTTATCCTCATATGATCTTCAACATTCATCGTCCAAACAAAATCCCAATGCAAATACCTCCTTCTTTTCCTTCAAATTTATTCTACAAGATCAAAACACATAATAATATAAAGTAATTTATATAATATGAAACAAGTCATAATGAAATTTGTTCAAAGGACAAAATATCTTGTCATGAAATAAAGTGTTTAAATAGACAGGCATCTATCACCCACAGAAAAGTAAAGGTAGGGGAGAAAAGGTTAACAAGTCTTCAATGTGTTATAAGGTAGCATGGATAAGTGCAAGCACCCAAACAAGTGCCAAAAGTATGTTTATTTACATCATTATAATTACTACTTTTTCACATTCAATATCCATGTTAATATTGACAACATTCACCAATATTGACATTTTCAAACAAACTCCATATCACTAATGAAAATTAAGATGGTACAAAATCTCATAAATAGATTACACTTAATTGGTTTAAAGTACCCAGCACATCTCCACGCGAGAATAAAATTTAAATTTCAAAATTAGAAAAAATTGAGTTTTTTTTGTGTAATACAAAAGTATGGATCGAAAATAAAATTTGAAGTTCCTAATTATGAAAAATTGAGTTTCTTTTATTCTAAAACAAAAGTACAGATCGAAAATAAAATTTGAATTACCTAATTATGAAAAATTGAGTTTTTTTTTTTGTAAAACAAAAGTATGGATAAAAAATAAAATATAAACTTCCAAATTATGAAAAGTTGATTTTTTTTATTGTAAAAGAAAAGTAAAAATCGAAAATAAAATTTCAATTTCGAAGTTACGAATAATTAAGTTTTTTTGTGTAAAACAAAAGTACGAATCGAGAATAAAATATAAATTTCCAAATTATGAAAAATTATTTTTTTTTGTAAAACAAAGTACGAATAAAAAATCAAATATAAATTTCCAAATTACGAAAAATATACTGTTTTTTGTAAAACAAAACTACGGATCCAGAATAAAATACAAAATTCGAAATTACGAAGAATTGAGTTTTTTTTGTCTAAAACATAAGTACAGATTGAAAATAAAATTTGAATTTCGAAGTTACGAGCAATTGATTTTTTTTGGGTAAAACAAAAGTACGGATCGAGAATAAAATATATATTTTCAAATTATGAAAAATTGATTTTTTTTTTGAAAAAAAAGGAAGGATCGAAAATTAAATATAAAATTTTGAAAAATGAAAAATTCATTTTTTTTGTAAAACAAAAGTACAAATGGAGAATAAAATATAAATTTTGAAATTACGAAAAATTGAATTTTTTTGCGTGAAACAAAAGTACGGATCGAAAATAAATTTTGAATATCCTAATTGTGAAAAATTGAGTTTTTTTTTGTAAAAAAAAGTACGGATCAAAAATGAAATAAAAATTTCCGAATTATCAAAATTTGATTTTTTTGTAAGAAAAAAGTACGGATCGAAAATAAAATATAAATTTCCAAATTATGAAAAATTGATGTTTTTTGTTTAAGAAAAGTACAAATCGAAAATAAAATTTAAATTTCGAAATTACGAAAAATTGAATTTTTTTTTGTGTAAAACAAAAGTATAGATCGGAAATAAAATTTGAATGTCGAAGTTACAAAAAATTGAGTTTTTTTGTGTAAAACAAAAGTACGGATCAAGAATAAAATATAAATTTCCAACTTATGAAAAATTGATTTTTTTTTGTAAAAGAAAAGTACGGATCGAGAATAAAGTATTAAGTTCCGAATTATGAAATATTGATTTTTTTTGTAAAACAAAAGTACGGATCGAGAATAAAATATAAATTTTGAAATTACTAAAAATTGAATTTTTTTGTGTAAAACAAAAGTACGGATCGAAAAGAAAATTTGAATTTCCTAATTAAGAAAAATTGAGCATTTTTTTTGTAAAAAAAAAGTACGGATCGAAAATAAAATATAAATTTCCACATTACAAAATTTGATTTTTTTGTAAAAGAAAACTACGGATCGAAAATAAAATTTAAATTTCGAAATTACGAAAAATTGATTTTTTTTGTGTAAAACAAAAGTAGAGAACGAAAATAAAATTTGAATTTCACAGTTACGAATAATTGAGTTTTTTTTTGTAAAACAAAAGTACGGATCGAGAATAAAATATATATTTCCAAATGATGAAAAATTAATTTTTTTGTAAAGAAAAGGAAGTATCGAAAGTAAAAGAAAAATTTCCGAATTATCCAAAATTGATTTTTTTTGTACAACAAAAGTACGGATCGAGATTAAAATATAAATTTCGAAAAATTGAATTTTTTTTGTGTAAAACAAAAGTACAGATCGAAAATAAAACTTGAATTTCCTAAACATGAAAAATCCAATTTTTGTTTGTAAAACAAAATTACGGATCGAAAATAAAATATAAATTTCCAAATTATGAAAAATTGATTTTTTTTTATTGTGAAACAAAAGTACGGATCAAAAATAAATTTTAAATTTTGAAATTACGAAAAATTGAGTTTTTTTATGTAAAACAAAAGTACGGATCGAATATAAAATTTGAATTTGAAGTTTTGAATAATTGAGTTTTTTTGTGTAAAACAAAAGTACGGATCGAGAATAAAATATAAATTTCCAAATTATTAAAAATTTATTTTTTTTGTAATGCAAAAGTATGGATAAAAAATAAAATACAAAATTCGAAATTACAAAAAAATGAGTTTTTTTGTGTAAAACAAAGGTACAGAACGAAAATAAAATTTGAATTTCGAAGTTATGAATAATTGAGTTTTTTTTGTAAAACAAAAGTACGGATCGAGAATAAAATATAAATTTCCAAATGATGAAAAATTGATTTTTTTTGTAAAGAAAAGGAAGTATCGAAAATAAAATAAAAATTTCTGAATTATCAAAAGTTGATTTTTTTTGTACCACAAAAGTATGAATCGAGAATATAATATAAATTTCAAAATTTGGATTTTTTTTGCGTAAAACAAATGTACGGATCGAAAATAAAACTTGCATTTCCTAAATATGAAAAATTGAGTTTTCTTTTGTAAAACAAAATTACGGATCGAAAATAAAATATAAATTTCTAAATTATGAAAAATTGATTTTTTTTATTGTGAAACAAAAGTACGGATCGAAAATAAATTTTAAATTTTTAAATTACGAAAAATGGAGTTTTTTTGTGTAAAACAAAAGTACGGATCGAATATAAAATTTGAATTTCTAAGTTATGAATAATTGAGTTTTTCTGTGTAAAACAAAAGTGCGGATCGAGAATAAAATATAAATTTCGAAATTATGAAAAATTGATTTTTTGTGTAAAGCAAAAGTACGGATCAAAAATAAAATAAAAAATTTGAAATTACGAAAAAATGAGTTTTTTTTCTGTAAAACAACAGTATGGATCAAAAATAAAATTTCAATTTCGAAATTACGAAAAATTGAGTTTTTAGTGTAAAACAGAAGTACGGATCGAAAATAAAATTTGGATTTTGAAGTTACGAATAATTGATTTTTTTTTGGGTAAAACAAAAGTACGGATCGAGAATAAAATATAAATTTCCAAATAATGAAAAATTGTTTTTTTGAAAAAAAAGGAAGGATCGAAAATTAAATATAAATTTCTGAAAATTGAAAAATTGAGTTTTTATAAACAAAAGTGTGCATCGAGAATAAAATATAAATTTGGAAATTATGAAAAATTGAATTTTTTTGTGTAAAACAAAAGTACGGATCAAAAATAAAATACAAAATTCAAAATTATGAGTAAATGAGTTTTTTTGTGTAAAACAAAAGTATGGATCGAAAATAAAATTTCAATTTCAAAATTATGAAAAATTGAGTTTTTAGTGTAAAACAGAAGTACAGATAGAAAATAAAATTTGGATTTCGAAGTTATGAATAATTGATTTTTTTTTGGGTAAAATAAAAGTACGGATCGAGAATAAAATATAAATTTCCAAAATTATGAAAAATAATTTTTTTGTAAAAAAAGGAAGGATCGAAAATTAAATATAAATTTCTGAAAAATGAAAAATTGATTTTTTTTATAAAACAAAAGTATGCATCGAGAATAAAATATAAATTTTGGAAATTATGAAAAATTGAATTTTTTTGTGTAAAACAAAAGTACGTATCGAAAATAAAATTTTGAATTTTCCAATAGTGAAAAATTGACTTTTTTTTTGTAAAACAAAAGTACGGATCAAAAATAAAATTTAAATTTCGAAATTACGAAAAATTTAATTTTTTTTTGTAAAATAAAAGTACGGATCGAAAATAAAATTTGCATTTCCTAATTATGAAAAAGTGAGTTTTTTTTTTTAAAAAAAAGTACGGATCGAAAATAAAATATAAATTTCCAAATTATAAAAAATTGATTTTTTTTATTGTGAAACAAAAGTACGGATCGAGAATAAAATATAAATTTGCAGATTATGAAAAATTGATTTTTTTTGTGTAAAACAAAAGTACGGATCGAATATAAAATTTGAATTTCGAAGTTATGAATAATTGAGTTTTTTTGTGTAAAAGAAAAGTACGGATTGAGAATAAAATATAAATTTCCAAATTATGAAAAATTGATTTTTTTTTGTAAAGCAAAAGTACGGATAAAAAATAAAATACAAAATTCGAAATTACGAAAAAAATAGTTTTTTTGTGTAAAACACAAGAATGGATCGGAAACAAAATTTCAATTTCGAAATTAAGAAAAATTTAGTTTTTAGTGTAAAACAGAAGTACGGATCGAAAATAAAATTTAGATTTCGAAGTTACGAATAATTGTTTTTTTTTGGGTAAAATAAAAGTACGGATCGAGAATAAAATATAAATTTCCAAATTATGAAAAATTGTTTTTTTGAAAAAAAAGGAAGGATCGAAAATTAAATATAAAGTTCCGAAAAATGAAAAATTGATGTTTTTTATAAAACAAAAGTATGCATCGAGAATAAAATATAAATTTGGAAATTATGAAAAATTGAATTTTCTTGTGTCAAACAAAAGTACGTATCGAAAATAAAATTTTGAATTTTCTAATTATGAAAAATTGAGTTTTTTTTTTGTAAAACAAAAGCACGAATCGAAAATAAAATTTAAATTTCGAAATTACGAAAAATTTAATTTTTTTGTGTAAAATAAAAGTACGGATCGAAAATAAAATTTGCATTCATAATTATGAAAAAGAGAGTTTTTTTTAAAACAAAAGTACGGATCGAAAATAAAATATAAATTTCCAAATTATGAAAAATTGATTTTTTTTCTTGTGAAACAGAAGTACGGATCGAGAATAAAATATAAATTTCCAAATTATGAAAAATTGATTTTTTTGTGTGTAAAACAAATGTACGGATCGAATATAAAATTTGAATTTCGAAGTTAGCAATAATTGAGTTTTTTTGTGTAATACAAAAGTACGAATCGAGAATAAAATATAAATTTCAAAATTATGAAAAATTGATTTTTTTTAAAGCAAAAGTACAGATCAAAATAAATTACAAAATTCGAAAATAGGAATAAATGAGTTTTTTTGTGTATAACAAAAGTATGGATCGAAAATAAAATTTCAATTTCGAAATTACGAAAAATTTAGTTTTTAGTGTAAAACAGAAGTACGGATCGAAAATAAAATTTGGATTTCGAAGTTACGAATAATTGATTTTTTTTGGGTAAAACAAAAGTACGGATCGAGAATAACATATAAATTTCCAAATTATGAAAAATTGTTTTTTTGTAAAAAAGGAAGGATCGAAAATTAAATATAAAGTTCCGAAAAATGAAAAATTGATTTTTTTTATAAAACGAAAGTATGCATCGAGAATAAAATGTAAATTTAGATAATATGAAAAATTGAATTTTTTTGTGTAAAACAAAATTACATATCGAAAATAAAATTTTGAATTTTCTAATTATGAAAAATTGAGTTTTTTTTTGTAAAACAAAATTACGGATCGAAAATAAAATTTAAATTTCGAAATTACGAAAAATTTAATTTTTTTTAAATCAAAAGTACGGGTCGAAAATAAAATTTGCATTTCCTAATTATGAAAAGGTGAGTTTTTTTTAAAACAAAAGTACGGATCGAAAATAAAATATAAATTTCTAAATTATGAAAAATTGATTTTTTTTATTGTGAAACAAAAGTACGATCGAGAATAAAATATAAATTTCCAAATTATGAAAACTTGATTTTTTTGTTGTAAAACAAAAGTATGGATAAAAAATAAAGTGTAAATTTCGGAATTACGAAAAATTGATTTGTTTTTTGTAAAATAAAAGTACGGATCGAGAATAAAATACAGAATTCAAAATTATGAAAAGTTGAGTTTTTTTTGTAAAACAAAAGTACAGATCGAAAATAAAATTTGAATTTCCAAATTATGAAAAATTGAGGTTTTTGTAAAACAAAAGTACGGATCGAAAATAAAATATAAATTTCCGAATTATGAAAAATTGAATTTTTTTTGTAAGAAAATAGTACATATCGAAAATAAAATATAAATTTCCAAATTATTGAAAATTGATTTTTTTTGTATAAGAAAACTACGGATCGAAAATAAAATTTAAATTTCGAAATTACAAAAAATTGAATTTTTTCTTATGTAAAACAAAAGTACGGATCAAAAATAAAATTTGAATGTCGAAGTTACGAAAAATTGAGTTTTTTTGTGTAAAACAAAAATACGGATCTAGAATAAAATATAAATTTGCAAATTATAAAAAATTGATTTTCTTTGTAAAACAAAAGTACGGATCAAATATAAATATTAATTTCCGAATTATGAAAAATTATTTTTTTTTTGTAAAACAAAAGTACGAATCGAAAGTAAAATATATATTTCCAAACGATTAAAAATTGATTTTATTTTTGTAAAACAAAAGTACGGATTGAGAATAAAATATAAATTTCGAAATTATGAAAAATTGAGTTTTTTTGTTTCAAACAAAAGTACGGATCGAAAATAAAATATAAATTTCCAAATTATAAAAATTGAGTTTTTTTTGTAAAACAAAAGTACGGATCGAAAATAAAATTTGAATTTCCAAATTATGAAAAATTGAGTTTTTTGTAAAACAAAAGTACTGATCGGAAATAAAATATAAATTTTCGAATTATGATAAATTGATATTTTTTTTGTAAGAAAAAAGTATATATCGAAAATAAAATATAAATTTCCAAATTATGAAAAATTGAATTTTTTCTTGTGTAAAACAAAAGTACGGATCGGAAATAAAATTTGAATGTCTAAGTTACGAAAAATTGAGTTTTTTTTGTGTAAAACAAAAATACAAATCTATTATAAAGTATAAATTTCCAAATTATGAAAAATTGATTTTTTTTGTAAAACAAAAGTACAGATCGAATATAAAATATTAATTTCCAAATTATGAAAAATTATTTTTTTTTGTAAAACAAAAGTACGGATCGAAAATAAAATATATATTTCCAAACGATAAAAAATTTATTTTATTTTTGTAAAACAAAAGTACGGATCGAAAATAAAATTTGAATTTCGAAATTACGAAAAATTGAGTTTTTTTGTGCAAAACAAAAGTACAGAACGAAAATAAAATTTGAATTTCGAAGTTACGAATAATTCAGTTTTTTTGTGTAAAACAAAAGTACGGATCGAGAATAAAATATAAATTTCCAAATGATGAAAAATGGATTTTTTTTGTAAAAAAAAGGAAGTATCGAAAATAAAATAAAAATTTCCGAATTATGAAAAATTGATTTTTTTTTTGTAAAACAAAAGCACGAATTGAGAATAAATTATAATTTTCAAAATTATTAAGAATTGATTTTTTTTAAAAAAAACAAAAGTACGGATCAAAAATAAAATATAAATTTCCGAATTATGAAAAATTGATTTTTTTTGTAAAACAAAAGTATGGATCGAGAATAAAATAAAAAATTCAAAATTATGAAAAATTGAGTCTTTTTTTGTAAAACAAAAGTACTGATCGAAAATAAAATTTGAATTTCCAAATTATGAAAAATTGAGTTTTTTTTTGTAAAACAAAAGTATGGATCGAAAATAAAATTTGATTTTCGAAATTACGAAAAATTGAGTTTTTTTTGTGTAAAACAAAAGTACGGATCGAAAATAAAATTTGAATTTTAAATTTATGATCAATTTGTTATTACATAATTGACTTATGTTATGCATAATACTATAAACACATGTTGTGCATGGTGATGGTTAGTGTATATATAACATGAAGTTCTTATATTTGATGATCATTACATAGAAATGATTTTTGATTGACTATTAAAACATTTTGATGAATTCATCACTTCAATCACCATGTATCTTGATTTATATAAGATTGAAGATATTAAAGTTCTTCTCCTAACTCAAGAAGAAAGGTTTGAAAAACATAAATGTCTACTTTGAATTTCATTATGTGATTGCACATACTGTTACTTCAAAGGCACCCTACCATGGCTAACAACTCAGAAGTATTAGTTAACCTACTATCACTGGCTTTTGCGACACTTAGTGAGAGTTTGATTCAAATGAAAGGAAGTCTACATTTGACTATGAATGTATCTTGCCAACAAACTGATTACATGGTGTTCTTGAAAACAAAAGGTGATCTCACGTAGCAGCACTAAGATAGAATACCATAACATAGGAGTCGTTCTTACTAAGATTGTTTGGGTTCAGTCTCTTTTACATGAAATATATAAATCCACTACTTATACTATTATGTGTGATAATCTTAAGACTGTTTAATTAGTTATCAACCCTATTTTTTGTCAGAGGCAAAATCTCGAAAAATGAGATTATTTTTCATCATCTTCTTACTTAATTCCAAGTTGTAGACAACCTTACAAAATAAACTTATATTAAACACTTATTTCACTCGATATTGTGATAAACTCTTAGTTAATCTTATAAGCACCATAAGTTTAAGGGATGATAAATATATATAGAATTTGTTATTTTTATTTGTGTTGTTACTATGCAACTACATTGTCAATGTATTCATGTTGGATATATAATAATAAAAAATATTTTCATTCATTCTCATGTGCACTTTTGTTCATCATGAGCTCTTTTGTTAATAAATATCAACATCATAGCATGTCCATACAACTATTTTTTTGAATTATTCTTATAAACACACTTTTGATTTTAAAAATTATACAGAGATATAATAAAATATATATATATATATATATATTTATCTATCCATCTTACCTTATACAGTGTTATTAGTTATACATCTATATCTTATAATTCTTTCATATTCTTCATCTAAGTACTTTAATTTTGGTTTTAGATTTTTAGATTTATGACAAATTTGCTATTACATAATTTGAATTATGTTATACATGGTACTATAAACATATTGTGCATGGTATTCCTATTCAATTTCAAGTTGTAAATATTCTTACATAATTCATTTGATTTGATGATAAACTCTTAATTACTGATTATCAACATCATGAATTTAATAGGATAGATAAAAATATATAAAATCTATTATTTCAAATTATATTATTTGTGTAAAACTGTAAGACTATATATTAGTCCCATATCACAAGTTGATTATATAATAAAAAAATATTTTTATTCATTTTCACATCAATTTTTGTGTTCATACATGCTCTTTTATTAATAAATATCAACCTCAAAGCAAAGCATGTTCCCATAAACCATTATTTTTATTATTATTATTCTTATAAACAAATTTTGAAAATTCTTGAGATATAGTATATATTCATTTATCATTCTCTCATAGATTGTTACTACAGATTTATTATCACAGAATTTTACTTGTGTTGTGCATGAAAAACAATTATGCATGATGATTAGTGTTGGAATAAATGGCTGAGTTTAAGAGGGGGGGGTGAATTAAACTTTCAAAGATTTTCGAAACCCAATGCCCAATTATGAAAAACCAGATTCGGATTGAAGATTTAAATCAGTTTTTATAGGTTCTTGAAATGCTCTTTATCAATTGATCATATATCCAATTCAATTTCAATTTAAACTTCAATTACCGAATGTAAAGAGTTCAACGGAAGAAGAACAACACAGCAGATTTATACTGGTTCACCTTTCAACAAAGGCTACATCCAGTTTCCTAATCAAACAAATTCAATCAATTCACTAAAAACCAGTTTTTACATGAACACTACATGCAAAACCGAAACCAGAAAGCTGCACCAAGTCTTGAACCCTACAAGACTTCTAAACACCTGTAAAACCCTATTACAAGATCTCTTAATCACCCTGATTAAGATACAAACACACAGCTAACAAACACACAAAGAATTGGATTGAATTCACCTGGAAATTCAATGCAGAAACGAAAACAGAGCACCAGCAAGAACGAAAAACAGAGCATGCACTTCTTGATTTGATTCGCACTCAATTGAATCTTGATCGTCTTGGAGTGATTAGCAAAATGTTTTAGAGTGTATTAGGAACGTTCTTGCTCAATGGGTCTTTTAGAAAAGGTTTCGTTACTTAGTTCTTTAAGTTTCAAGATATATATAGAAAACTGTTAAAACTGATATCTGCAGGAAATAGTCGGTTGAAACGCGTTTTAGTCGGTTGTTTTCATTAAAAAACCAATTTTCCAGTGAGCACTTGTTTTACTGAACCTTGAAAACAGTCAGTTGAAATCTCGTTTTAACTAGCTATTCCAGAAAACTGAATTTCCTGAAACAAAGCTACCAGGATTTTAACTGGTTTAAATTTCGAAAACAGTCAGCTGAAATTTTCAAAATACAAAGCTTTGAAAATGAAGAAACAGTTTAACTAGTTGAAATCAGATTTTTAACCGAGTTAAAAATCGGTTAAACCTTTGAAATCATTTTAAAACCTTTTTAAAACATTTCAAAACATTTTAAACTCCAAGACTAAGACCAAGATAGATTGAAATGCATCTTACCACACAACCTAAGACTCTCGAATCCTAAGATAAAATCTTCATTCTTCAAGCACCAACATCTTCATCATTAAAGGTGGTTGGAGACATCAAATCCACTTGAAACCAAGTCTTCAAGTCCAACAATTAGTGTATGTTAGATGTGGAATTATATCAAGAAGGGGGGTTGAATTGATATAAAGCTTTATTGAAAACTTTTTCGTATCAGAAAATTTACTGGTGCAGTTTACTAAGAATTAGCCGACTGATTATTGCAAAATAGTAGGTTAGCTCTTAATGCAGAATACAACAGATGATGAAGGAAGAGAAAAGATAACACCAAGGTTTATACTAGTTCGTTCTTTGTGCAAGAACTACATCCAGTTGGTGATCTGCAACTCCACAGATCCTAATCACTATAAAAAATGTATTCTTTACAACAAACCTTTCTTGAACACTACAAGAAAATCAAAGAACCTATTCTAAACACTATAGAATAGTTCTACACCCACCGACTCACACTGAGTCACTGTGATCACCCCAATCACACACAACAGGGTTCTAAAACCCACCTACGAATCTCTACCCCAGAGATCAAAGAATACAAGATACAGTGAAAGAAAGAAAATCTTCTTGGACAGTATACACAGTAAAAATGAAAAACTCTGCAGGATCTTTTTGCTTCTGAATGTTTGCAGCACTTGAGAGTTTTCTCCTGAATTCTTTCGCGCCTTGATACATCCTTTAGTGTTGTATTTATAGGCAAAAGGAATTGCATTGGGTCAGCCTCTTTTGAGAGTCTTTAATACCACGTTCTGCACTTTTCTGCATAAGGAGGGGTCTGGAACAAAATAGTCGACTGAAGACGCAAACCAGTTAGCTATTTTCATTAAACCTGCATTCCTGGTACATTAATGAAAATAGTCGACTAACAGCAATAGGATTAGCAGACTAATTGATGAAAAATCAAATCAACAGATTAACATATTTCAATTAGCTAAACATATACAAATAATCTAACATCTCCAGTAAGTGCTAAATCAATTAAGAACCATTAATCACAAACCCAACACATTTATCAAAACATCATCAAAGCTTAAAAAACATCATCAAATCTCAAATCATCAACAAACTCCCCCTATTTGATGATGTCAACCTGCAAAACAAAACAAACACAAAGAGAAGAGATGGTAGATTATCTCCCCCTTTGACATTAGCAAATAGTAGGTATAGCAGATATAGAAGTTCTAAAGAGTTCAAAAGTACAGATTAATCCAAAATATCAGTGTAGGAGAATATTACATACCCAAATTTTTAGCTGCAGAAATACAATGCTGAAAATTAAAAAACAGAAGCATATAATGCAGAAATGATCAGTCATCCTCTTCTTCATCATCCTCGTCTTCATCATCATCACCATCCTCTTCCATTGCAGCAGAGGTGTTAGTGTTGGAGCCATCAAAGCTGTCCACAGTCACTTGTAGTTCAGCAAGTTGACGTTGGATCAGGTCAATCTCATAGTCTATGTTGGTAAACCTGGCTACCATCGTTTCATGGGTGTCGCGCTGCATGGAAGTTAGAATATTAAGTCTAGAAATAAGCATTTGCTCAAATTCAGACATGGGTACTCCCTGGTATGTTGGAGGAGCTGAATATGGGATCATCTGATAGGCTGAGTAATCCTGTTGATATGAAGTTCCAGCAGTGAAGGTTGCTCCTGGTGCAGATGATGATGCTCCAGCTTCATAAGACCATTCACCATTTACCTTAGTCAATCCCATCTTGCGAAGATAATAGTTATCAAACATATGTTTATGGTTGACAATCCTGGTGGTCTCGCCTTCAGTGGGGAAATTAAAGTAATCCAGAAACTTGGAGATCAGAATTGCATATGGAAGTTTGTGATCACTGAGCCTCTTTGCCTTGAACATGTGACCCTTGATCACATAGATCCAATTGACCTTGATACGGTTCTTCAAGCAGTGAATCAGTGCAAGATCTTCCTCCATCAACTGTGCATGATTACTCGACCTGGGGATGAGCTGCCATGCAAGAAAGAAAGCTAGGAGTCTCTCATCACGCTTCATTCTTCCCACATTATATTTGAGGATCAGAGCCTCATCACAGTTGCGCAAACAGTCCTTGTATACGGCCTCCTTGTTGAAATTGGGTACTGCTCCAGTGTTGCCCTTACTTATCTTTATTCCCTCATTTTTCAGGCCAACAACCCTTCTCCACAAGGTGTTGTCAATCCGCACTTCTCTTCCTCTTATTTGAGAAACCAGTACATTGTTCTCCACCTTCAAGTTAGCATAAAATAATTTGACAAGATCTATGTAGAAGTTACCTTCCAGCTCGACAAATTGTTGAAGACTTTGAGCTTGAAGAGAATTCCTCACGAAGATCAGATTTTCATTGTTTAGCTAGCTGAATTTCAGAATTTTAGGAGAAAGGATCACCTTCCTTTGCATTTTGAGTTTCACAGATTCATCCATTTCATACAAAAATGCAATGAGAGAGATGTACAGTAGTGATCTCTAAAAAACCAGAAAAATTATATAGACACAAGATCACACGAAACATTGATCAGTTGAGAAGATATTCAGTTACAAACAGTGCAGAGAAGGAATATGTATGAGTTGGTTATTTACTGACAAGGTTTGAACAGGATTGAAGACTATTTGACTGAATTTTAATTTTATTTAGTGGTATTAATCAGTTAGTTAAAGCATTTAATAAATTGTTCAGATCGTAATAACACCTGCAAGTACAATTAATGAAATACGTTTGTTATTTCATGAAAATAAGCAAACTATTTTATGTAACAGTAAAGCACTATTGTCAGTTAAGTGAAATAAGTCAACTGTTACACAGAATTAACACACTGAAATCTGCAACAGTAAAATATTACTGTCAGTTTAAATGAAATACGTCAGCCATTTCAAAGAATTAACAAACTGTTTAACTCAGCAGAGAAAATTTAAGAAAGATGATTGAAGTTCAAGATGCCCAATTCATTTCTAAGTTTGAAAAACCTATCACGACCAAGAGGTTTTGTGAAAATATCGACTAATTGGTCATTAGTGGATATGAATT
>CM059261.1:8782957-8799360 GCA_030347555.1 Lablab purpureus | reverse complement strand
TTTGTTTTACAAAAAACACAATTTTTCATTATTTGGAAATTTATATTTTATTTTCGATCCAGTACTTCTTTTTTACAAAAAAACATCAATTTTTCATAATTTGTAAATTTATATTTTATTTTCGATCCAGTACTTTTGTTTTAAAAAAACTCAATTTTTCATAATTTGGAAATTTATATTTTATTTTCGATCTGTACTTTTGTTTTACAAAAAACATATGTTTTCGTAATTAAGAAATTCTAATTTTATTTTCGATCCAGTACTTTTGTTTTACACAAAAGAAGTTAATTTTTCATAATTTCAAAATTTAAATTTTATTCTCGATCTCTACTTTTGTTTTACGATAAAAATCAATTTTTGTAATTTGAGATTTCAATTTTGTTTTCGATCCAGTACTTTTGTTTTACAAAAAACACAATTTTTCATTATTTGGAAATTTATATTTTGTTTTCGATCCCTACTTTTGTTTTACAAAAAAACTCAATTTTTCATAATTAGGAAATTCAAATTTTATTTTCGATCCAGTACTTTTGTTTTACAAAAAAAAATCAATTTTTCATAATTAGGAAATTCAATTTTCGATCCAGTACTTTTGTTTTACACGAAAAATTTCAATTTTTCGTAATTTGAAATTTATATTTTATTCTTGATCCAGTACTTTTGTTTTACACAAAAAATTCAATTTTTGTAATTTTGAAATTTATATTTTATTCTCGATCTGTACTTTTGTTTTACAAAAATATCAATTTTTCATAATTCAGAAATTTATATTGTATTTTCGATCCAGTACTTTTGTTTTACAATAAAAATCACTTTTTCATAAATACGAAATTCAGAATTTATTTTCGATTCAGTACTTTTGTTTTAGACAAAAAATTCAATTTTTCGAAATATATATTTTATTCTCGATCCATACGTTTGTTTTACAAAAAAATCAATTTTTCATAATTCTGAAATTTATATTTTATTTTCGATCCAGTACTTTTGTTGTACGAAAAAAATCAATTTTTCATAATTTGGAAATTTATATTTTATTCTCGATCCAGTACTTTTGTTTGACACAAAAAATTCAATTTTTTGTAATTTCGAAATTTATATTTTATTCTCGATCTGTACTTTTGTTTTACAAAAATATCAATTTTTCATAATTCAGAAATTTGTATTGTATTTTCGATCAAGTACTTTTGTTTTACAATAAAAAATCACTTTTTCATAAATACGAAATTTAGAATTTATTTTCGATTCAGTACTTTTGTTTTAGACAAAAAATTCAATTTTTCGAAATATATATTTTATTCTCGATCCATACGTTTGTTTTACAAAAAATCAATTTGTCATAATTCGGAAATTTATATTTTATTTTCGATCCGTACTTTTGTTTTACGAAAAAAAATCAATTTTTCATAATTTGGAAATTTATATTTTATTCTCGATCCGTACTTTTGTTTTACACAAAAATACTCAATTATTCCTAACTTCGAAATTCAAATTTTATTTTCAATCCGTACTTTTCTTTTGCACAAAAAACTCATTTTTCGTAATTTCGTAATTTATATTTTATTCTCGATCTGTACTTTTCTTTTAGATAAAAACCTCAATTTTTCGTAATTTCGAAATTTAAATTTTATTTTCGATCCAGTACTTTTCTCATACAAAAAAATCAAATTTTCATACTTTGGAAATTTATATTTTATTTTCGATCCAGTACTTCTTTTTACAAAAAAACATCAATTTTTCATAATTTGTAAATTTATATTTTATTTTCGATCCAGTACTTTTGTTTTAAAAAAACTCAATTTTTCATAATTTGGAAATTTATATTTTATTTTCGATCTAGTACTTTTGTTTTACAAAAAACATAATTTTTCGTAATTAAGAAATTCTAATTTTATTTTCGATCCAGTACTTTTGTTTTACACAAAAACTCGATTTTTCGTAATTTCGAAATTTTTATTTATTCTCGATCTGTACTTTTTTTTTTGCAAAAAAAGGAATTTTTCATAATTCAAAAATTTCTATTTTATTTTTGGTCCGTACTTTTGTTTTACACAAAAAAACTATATTTTTCACAATTTTGAAATTTAAATTTTATTTTTATCCTTACATTTATTTTGAAAAAAATTCAATTTTTCATAATTTGGAAGTTTATATTTTATTTTGGATCCAGTACTTTTGTTTTACAAAAAAATCAATTTTTCATAATTTGGATAATTATATTTTATTTTCCATCCGTACTTTTGTTTTACAAGAAAAAAACTTTATTTTTCGTAATTTGGAAATTCAAATTTTATTTTCGATCCTTACTTTTGCTTTACAAAAAAAAGCTCAATTTTTCATAATTTGGAAAGTTATATTTATTCTCGATACGTACTTTTGTTTGACGCATAAAAACTCAATTTTTCGTAATTTCAAAATTTGTATTTTATTTTCGTTTTGTACTTTAGTTTTACACAAAAAAACTCAATTTTTCGTAACTCGAAATTCAAATTTTATTTTCAATCCGTACTTTTGTTTCACACAAAAGAAGTTAATTTTTCATAATTTCAAAATTTAAATTTTATTCTCGATCTCTACTTTTGTTTTACGATAAAAAAATCAATTTTTTGTAATTTGGAGATTTCAATTTTGTTTTCGATCTGTACTTTTGTTTTACAAAAAAACACAATTTTTCATTATTTGGAAATTTATATTTTATTTTCGATCCGTACTTCTTTTTTACAAAAAAAACATCAATTTTTCATAATTTGTAAATTTATATTTTATTTTCGATCCGTACTTTTGTTTTAAAAAAAACTCAATTTTTCATAATTTGGAAATTTATATTTTATTTTCGATCTGTACTTTTGTTTTACAAAAAACATAATTTTTCGTAATTAAGAAATTCTAATTTTATTTTCGATCCAGTACTTTTGTTTTACACAAAGAAGTTAATTTTTCATAATTTCAAAATTTAAATTTTATTCTCGATCTCTACTTTTGTTTTACGATAAAAAATCAATTTTTTGTAATTTGGAGATTTCAATTTTGTTTTCGATCTGTACTTTTGTTTTACAAAAAACACAATTTTTCATTATTTGGAAATTTATATTTTGTTTTCGATCCCTACTTTTGTTTTACAAAAAAACTCAATTTTTCATAATTAGGAAATTCAAATTTTATTTTCGATCCGTACTTTTGTTTTACAAAAAAAAATCAATTTTTCATAATTTGGAAATTCAATTTTCGATCCGTACTTTTGTTTTACACGAAAAATTTTCAATTTTTCGTAATTTGGAAATTTATATTTTATTCTTGATCCAGTACTTTTGTTTTACACAAAAAATTCAATTTTTGTAATTTTGAAATTTATATTTTATTCTCGATCTGTACTTTTGTTTTACAAAAATATCAATTTTTCATAATTCAGAAATTTATATTGTATTTTCGATCCAGTACTTTTGTTTTACAATAAAAAATCACTTTTTCATAAATACGAAATTCAGAATTTATTTTCGATTCGTACTTTTGTTTTAGACAAAAAATTCAATTTTTCGAAATATATATTTTATTCTCGATCCATACGTTTGTTTTACAAAAAAATCAATTTTTCATAATTCGAAATTTATATTTTATTTTCGATCCAGTACTTTTGTTGTACGAAAAAAATCAATTTTTCATAATTTGGAAATTTATATTTTATTCTCGATCCGTACTTTTGTTTGACACAAAAAAATTCAATTTTTTGTAATTTCGAAATTTATATTTTATTCTCGATCTGTACTTTTGTTTTACAAAAAATATCAATTTTTCATAATTCAGAAATTTGTATTGTATTTTCGATCAGTACTTTTGTTTTACAATAAAAAATCACTTTTTCATAAATACGAAATTTAGAATTTATTTTCGATTCGTACTTTTGTTTTAGACAAAAAATTCAATTTTTCGAAATATATATTTTATTCTCGATCCATACGTTTGTTTTACAAAAAAATCAATTTGTCATAATTCGGAAATTTATATTTTATTTTCGATCCAGTACTTTTGTTTTACTGAAAAAAATCAATTTTTCATAATTTGGAAATTTATATTTTATTCTCGATCCGTACTTTTGTTTTACACAAAAATACTCAATTATTCCTAACTTCGAAATTCAAATTTTATTTTCAATCCAGTACTTTTCTTTTGCACAAAAACTCATTTTTTCGTAATTTCGTAATTTATATTTTATTCTCGATCTGTACTTTTCTTTTAGATAAAAAACCTCAATTTTTCGTAATTTCGAAATTTAAATTTTATTTTCGATCCGTACTTTTCTCATACAAAAAAAATCAAATTTTCATACTTTGGAAATTTATATTTTATTTTCGATCCGTACTTCTTTTTTACAAAAAAACATCAATTTTTCATAATTTGTAAATTTATATTTTATTTTCGATCCAGTACTTTTGTTTTAAAAAAACTCAATTTTTCATAATTTGGAAATTTATATTTTATTTTCGATCAGTACTTTTGTTTTACAAAAACATAATTTTTCGTAATTAAGAAATTCTAATTTTATTTTCGATCCAGTACTTTTGTTTTACACAAAAACTCGATTTTACGTAATTTCGAAATTTTTATTTATTCTCGATCTGTACTTTTTTTTGCAAAAAAAGGAATTTTTCATAATTCAAAAATTTCTATTTTATTTTTGGTCCGTACTTTTGTTTTACACAAAAAAAACTATATTTTTCACAATTTTGAAATTTAAATTTTATTTTTTATCCTTACATTTATTTTGAAAAAAAAATTCAATTTTTCATAATTTGGAAGTTTATATTTTATTTTGGATCCAGTACTTTTGTTTTACAAAAAAATCAATTTTTCATAATTTGGATAATTATATTTTATTTTCCATCCAGTACTTTTGTTTTACAAGAAAAAAACTTTATTTTTCGTAATTTGGAAATTCAAATTTTATTTTCGATCCTTACTTTTGCTTTACAAAAAAAAGCTCAATTTTTCATAATTTGGAAAGTTATATTTATTCTCGATACGTACTTTTGTTTGACGCATAAAAACTCAATTTTTCGTAATTTCAAAATTTGTATTTTATTTTCGTTTTGTACTTTAGTTTTACACAAAAAAACTCAATTTTTCGTAACTTCGAAATTCAAATTTTATTTTCAATCCGTACTTTTGTTTCACACAAAAGAAGTTAATTTTTCATAATTTCAAAATTTAAATTTTATTCTCGATCTCTACTTTTGTTTTACGATAAAAAATCAATTTTTTGTAATTTGGAGATTTCAATTTTGTTTTCGATCCAGTACTTTTGTTTTACAAAAAACACAATTTTTCATTATTTGGAAATTTATATTTTATTTTCGATCCAGTACTTCTTTTTTACAAAAAAACATCAATTTTTCATAATTTGTAAATTTATATTTTATTTTCGATCCGTACTTTTGTTTTAAAAAACTCAATTTTTCATAATTTGGAAATTTATATTTTATTTTCGATCTGTACTTTTGTTTTACAAAAAACATAATTTTTCGTAATTAAGAAATTCTAATTTTATTTTCGATCCAGTACTTTTGTTTTACACAAAAGAAGTTAATTTTTCATAATTTCAAAATTTAAATTTTATTCTCGATCTCTACTTTTGTTTTACGATAAAAAATCAATTTTTTGTAATTTGGAGATTTCAATTTTGTTTTCGATCTGTACTTTTGTTTTACAAAAAACACAATTTTTCATTATTTGGAAATTTATATTTTGTTTTCGATCCCTACTTTTGTTTTACAAAAAAACTCAATTTTTCATAATTAGGAAATTCAAATTTTATTTTCGATCCGTACTTTTGTTTTACAAAAAAATCAATTTTTCATAATTAGGAAATTCAATTTTCGATCCAGTACTTTTTGTTTTACACGAAAAATTTTCAATTTTTCGTAATTTGAAATTTATATTTTATTCTTGATCCAGTACTTTTGTTTTACACAAAAAATTCAATTTTTGTAATTTTGAAATTTATATTTTATTCTCGATCCAGTACTTTTGTTTTACAAAAATATCAATTTTTCATAATTCAGAAATTTATATTGTATTTTCGATCCAGTACTTTTGTTTTACAATAAAAAATCACTTTTTCATAAATACGAAATTCAGAATTTATTTTCGATTCAGTACTTTTGTTTTAGACAAAAAATTCAATTTTTCGAAATATATATTTTATTCTCGATCCATACGCTTGTTTTACAAAAAATCAATTTTTCATAATTCGGAAATTTATATTTTATTTTCGATCCGTACTTTTGTTTTACGAAAAAAAATCAATTTTTCATAATTTGGAAATTTATATTTTATTCTCGATCCGTACTTTTGTTTTACGCAAAAAACACAATTTTTCGTAACTTCGAAATTCAAATTTTATTTTCGATCCGTACTTTTCTTTTGCACAAAAAACTCATTTTTTCGTAATTTCGTAATTTATATTTTATTCTCGATCTGTACTTTTGTTTTAGATAAAAAAACCTCAATTTTTCGTAATTTTGAAATTTAAATTTTATTTTCGATCCGTACTTTTCTCATACAAAAAAAATCAAATTTTCATACTTTGGAAATTTATATTTTATTTTCGATCCGTACTTCTTTTTTACAAAAAAAAACCTCAATTTTTCATAATTTGTAAATTTATATTTTATTTTCGATCCGTACTTTTGTTTTAAAAAAAACTCAATTTTTCATAATTTGGAAATTTATATTTTATTTTCGATCTGTACTTTTGTTTTACAAAAAAACATAATTTTTCGTAATTAAGAAATTCTAATTTTATTTTCGATCCGTACTTTTGTTTTACACAAAAAACTCGATTTTTCGTAATTTCGAAATTTTTATTTATTCTCGATCTGTACTTTTTTTTGCAAAAAAAGGGAATTTTTCATAATTCAAAAATTTCTATTTTATTTTTGGTCCGTACTTTTGTTTTACAATAAAAAAACTATATTTTTCACAATTTTGAAATTTAAATTTTATTTTTTATCCTTACATTTATTTTGAAAAAAAAATTCAATTTTTCATAATTTGGAAGTTTATATTTTATTTTGGATCCGTACTTTTGTTTTACAAAAAAAAATCAATTTTTCATAATTTGGATAATTATATTTTATTTTCGATCCGTACTTTTGTTTTACAAGAAAAAAACTTTATTTTTCGTAATTTGGAAATTCAAATTTTATTTTCGATCCTTACTTTTGCTTTACAAAAAAAAAAGCTCAATTTTTCATAATTTGGAAATTTATATTTATTCTCGATACGTACTTTTGTTTGACGCATAAAAACTCAATTTTTCGTAATTTCAAAATTTGTATTTTATTTTCGTTTTGTACTTTAGTTTTACACAAAAAAACTCAATTTTTCATTATTTGAAATTTATATTTTGTTTTCCATCCCCAGGTTTGTTTTCCAAAAAAAACTCAAATTTTCATAATTAGGATATTCAAATTTTATTTTCGATCCGTACTTTTGTTTTACACAAAAAAATTCAATTTTTCGTAATTTGGAAATTTATATTTTATTCTCGATCCGTACTTTTGTTTTACAAAAAAAAAATCAATTTTTCATAATTAGGAAATTCAATTTTCGATCCGTACTTTTGTTTTACACAAAAAATTTCAATTTTTCGTAATTTGGAAATTTATATTTTATTCTTGATCCGTACTTTTGTTTTACACAAAAAAATTCAATTTTTTGTAATTTCGAAATTTATATTTTATTCTCGATCTGTACTTTTGTTTTACAAAAAATATCAATTTTTCATAATTCAGAAATTTGTATTGTATTTTCGATCAGTACTTTTGTTTTACAATAAAAAATCACTTTTTCATAAATACGAAATTCAGAATTTATTTTCGATTCAGTACTTTTGTTTTAGACAAAAAATTCAATTTTTCGAAATATATATTTTATTCTCGATCCATACGTTTGTTTTACAAAAAAATCAATTTGTCATAATTCGGAAATTTATATTTTATTTTCGATCCGTACTTTTGTTTTACGAAAAAAAATCAATTTTTCATAATTTGGAAATTTATATTTTATTCTCGATCCGTACTTTTGTTTTACGCAAAAAACACAATTTTTCGTAACTTCGAAATTCAAATTTTATTTTCAATCCGTACTTTTCTTTTGCACAAAAACTCATTTTTCGTAATTTCGTAATTTATATTTTATTCTCGATCTGTACTTTTCTTTTAGATAAAAACCTCAATTTTTCGTAATTTCGAAATTTAAATTTTATTTTCGATCCGTACTTTTCTCATACAAAAAAAATCAAATTTTCATACTTTGGAAATTTATATTTTATTTTCGATCCAGTATTTCTTTTTACAAAAAACATCAATTTTTCATAATTTGTAAATTTATATTTTATTTTCGATCCAGTACTTTTGTTTTAAAAAACTCAATTTTTCATAATTTGGAAATTTATATTTTATTTTCGATCCAGTACTTTTGTTTTACAAAAAACATAATTTTTCGTAATTAAGAAATTCTAATTTTATTTTCGATCCGTACTTTTGTTTTACACAAAAAACTCGATTTTTCGTAATTTCGAAATTTTTATTTATTCTCGATCTGTACTTTTTTTTTTGCAAAAAAAGGAATTTTTCATAATTCAAAAATTTCTATTTTATTTTTGGTCCGTACTTTTGTTTTACACAAAAAAAACTATATTTTTCACAATTTTGAAATTTAAATTTTATTTTTTATCCTTACATTTATTTTGAAAAAAAAATTCAATTTTTCATAATTTGGAAGTTTATATTTTATTTTGGATCCGTACTTTTGTTTTACAAAAAAAAATCAATTTTTCATAATTTGGATAATTATATTTTATTTTCCATCCGTACTTTTGTTTTACAAGAAAAAAACTTTATTTTTCGTAATTTGGAAATTCAAATTTTATTTTCGATCCTTACTTTTGCTTTACAAAAAAAAAGCTCAATTTTTCATAATTTGGAAAGTTATATTTATTCTCGATACGTACTTTTGTTTGACGCATAAAAACTCAATTTTTCGTAATTTCAAAATTTGTATTTTATTTTTGTTTTGTACTTTAGTTTTACACAAAAAAACTCAATTTTTCGTAACTTCGAAATTCAAATTTTATTTTCAATCCGTACTTTTGTTTCACACAAAAGAAGTTAATTTTTCATAATTTCAAAATTTAAATTTTATTCTCGATCTCTACTTTTGTTTTACGATAAAAAAATCAATTTTTTGTAATTTGGAGATTTCAATTTTGTTTTCGATCTGTACTTTTGTTTTACAAAAAAACACAATTTTTCATTATTTGGAAATTTATATTTTATTTTCGATCCGTACTTCTTTTTTACAAAAAAAACATCAATTTTTCATAATTTGTAAATTTATATTTTATTTTCGATCCGTACTTTTGTTTTAAAAAAAACTCAATTTTTCATAATTTGGAAATTTATATTTTATTTTCGATCTGTACTTTTGTTTTACAAAAAAACATAATTTTTCGTAATTAAGAAATTCTAATTTTATTTTCGATCCGTACTTTTGTTTTACACAAAAGAAGTTAATTTTTCATAATTTCAAAATTTAAATTTTATTCTCGATCTCTACTTTTGTTTTACGATAAAAAATCAATTTTTTGTAATTTGGAGATTTCAATTTTGTTTTCGATCTGTACTTTTGTTTTACAAAAAACACAATTTTTCATTATTTGGAAATTTATATTTTGTTTTCGATCCCTACTTTTGTTTTACAAAAAAACTCAATTTTTCATAATTAGGAAATTCAAATTTTATTTTCGATCCGTACTTTTGTTTTACAAAAAAAATCAATTTTTCATAATTAGGAAATTCAATTTTCGATCCGTACTTTTGTTTTACACAAAAAATTTCAATTTTTCGTAATTTGGAAATTTATATTTTATTCTTGATCCGTACTTTTGTTTTACACAAAAAAATTCAATTTTTTGTAATTTTGAAATTTATATTTTATTCTCGATCTGTACTTTTGTTTTACAAAAAATATCAATTTTTCATAATTCAGAAATTTATATTGTATTTTCGATCCGTACTTTTGTTTTACAATAAAAAAAATCACTTTTTCATAAATACGAAATTCAGAATTTATTTTCGATTCGTACTTTTGTTTTAGACAAAAAAATTCAATTTTTCGAAATATATATTTTATTCTCGATCCATACGTTTGTTTTACAAAAAAAATCAATTTTTCATAATTCGAAATTTATATTTTATTTTCGATCCAGTACTTTTGTTGTACGAAAAAAATCAATTTTTCATAATTTGGAAATTTATATTTTATTCTCGATCCGTACTTTTGTTTGACACAAAAAAATTCAATTTTTTGTAATTTCGAAATTTATATTTTATTCTCGATCCGTACTTTTGTTTTACAAAAAAAAATCAATTTTTCATAATTTGGAAATTTATATTTTATTTTCGATCCGTACTTTTGTTTTACAATAAAAAATCACTTTTTCATAAATACGAAATTCAGAATTTATTTTCGATTCAGTACTTTTGTTTTAGACAAAAAATTCAATTTTTCGAAATATATATTTTATTCTCGATCCATACGTTTGTTTTACAAAAAAATCAATTTGTCATAATTCTGAAATTTATATTTTATTTTCGATCCAGTACTTTTGTTTTACTGAAAAAAATCAATTTTTCATAATTCGGAAATTTATATTTTATTCTCGATCCGTACTTTTGTTTTACACAAAAATACTCAATTATTCCTAACTTCGAAATTCAAATTTTATTTTCAATCCGTACTTTTCTTTTGCACAAAAAACTCATTTTTTCGTAATTTCGTAATTTATATTTTATTCTCGATCTGTACTTTTCTTTTAGATAAAAAAACCTCAATTTTTCGTAATTTCGAAATTTAAATTTTATTTTCGATCCAGTACTTTTCTCATACAAAAAAATCAAATTTTCATACTTTGGAAATTTATATTTTATTTTCGATCCAGTACTTCTTTTTACAAAAAAACATCAATTTTTCATAATTTGTAAATTTATATTTTATTTTCGATCCAGTACTTTTGTTTTAAAAAAACTCAATTTTTCATAATTTGGAAATTTATATTTTATTTTCGATCTGTACTTTTGTTTTACAAAAAAACATAATTTTTCGTAATTAAGAAATTCTAATTTTATTTTCGATCCGTACTTTTGTTTTACACAAAAGAAGTTAATTTTTCATAATTTCAAAATTTAAATTTTATTCTCGATCTCTACTTTTGTTTTACGATAAAAATCAATTTTTTGTAATTTGAGATTTCAATTTTGTTTTCGATCCAGTACTTTTGTTTTACAAAAAACACAATTTTTCATTATTTGGAAATTTATATTTTGTTTTCGATCCCTACTTTTGTTTTACAAAAAAACTCAATTTTTCATAATTAGGAAATTCAAATTTTATTTTCGATCCGTACTTTTGTTTTACAAAAAAATCAATTTTTCATAATTAGGAAATTCAATTTTCGATCCAGTACTTTTGTTTTACACGAAAAATTTTCAATTTTTCGTAATTTGGAAATTTATATTTTATTCTTGATCCAGTACTTTTGTTTTACACAAAAAATTCAATTTTTGTAATTTTGAAATTTATATTTTATTCTCGATCCAGTACTTTTGTTTTACAAAAATATCAATTTTTCATAATTCAGAAATTTATATTGTATTTTCGATCCAGTACTTTTGTTTTACAATAAAAATCACTTTTTCATAAATACGAAATTCAGAATTTATTTTCGATTCAGTACTTTTGTTTTAGACAAAAAAATTCAATTTTTCGAAATATATATTTTATTCTCGATCCATACGTTTGTTTTACAAAAAAAATCAATTTTTCATAATTCGGAAATTTATATTTTATTTTCGATCCGTACTTTTGTTGTACGAAAAAAAATCAATTTTTCATAATTTGGAAATTTATATTTTATTCTCGATCCGTACTTTTGTTTTACACAAAAATACTCAATTATTCCTAACTTCGAAATTCAAATTTTATTTTCAATCCGTACTTTTCTTTTGCACAAAAACTCATTTTTCGTAATTTCGTAATTTATATTTTATTCTCGACCAGTACTTTTCTTTTAGATAAAAACCTCAATTTTTCGTAATTTCGAAATTTAAATTTTATTTTCGATCCAGTATTCTTTCTCATACAAAAAATCAAATTTTCATACTTTGAAATTTATATTTTATTTTCGATCCAGTATTTCTTTTTACAAAAAACATCAATTTTTCATAATTTGTAAATTTATATTTTATTTTCGATCCGTACTTTTGTTTTAAAAAACTCAATTTTTCATAATTTGGAAATTTATATTTTATTTTCGACCAGTACTTTTGTTTTACAAAAACATAATTTTTCGTAATTAAGAAATTCTAATTTTATTTTCGATCCAGTATTTTTGTTTTACACAAAAACTCGATTTTTCGTAATTTCGAAATTTTTATTTATTCTCGATCTGTACTTTTTTTTGCAAAAAAGGAATTTTTCATAATTCAAAAATTTCTATTTTATTTTTGGTCCGTACTTTTGTTTTACAATAAAAACTATATTTTTCACAATTTTGAAATTTAAATTTTATTTTTTATCCTTACATTTATTTTGAAAAAAATTCAATTTTTCATAATTTGGAAGTTTATATTTTATTTTGGATCCGTACTTTTGTTTTACAAAAAAATCAATTTTTCATAATTTGGATAATTATATTTTATTTTCGATCCAGTACTTTTGTTTTACAAGAAAAACTTTATTTTTCGTAATTTGGAAATTCAAATTTTATTTTCGATCCTTACTTTTGCTTTACAAAAAAAAGCTCAATTTTTCATAATTTGGAAAGTTATATTTATTCTCGATACGTACTTTTGTTTGACGATAAAAACTCAATTTTTCGTAATTTCAAAATTTGTATTTTATTTTCGCTTTGTACTTTAGTTTTACACAAAAACTCAATTTTTCGTAACCTCGAAATTCAAATTTTATTTTCAATCCGTACTTTTGTTTCACACAAAAGAAGTTAATTTTTCATAATTTCAAAATTTAAATTTTATTCTCGATCTCTACTTTTGTTTTACGATAAAAATCAATTTTTTGTAATTTGAGATTTCAATTTTGTTTTCGATCTGTACTTTTGTTTTACAAAAAAACACAATTTTTCATTATTTGGAAATTTATATTTTATTTTCGATCCGTACTTCTTTTTTACAAAAAAAACATCAATTTTTCATAATTTGTAAATTTCTATTTTATTTTCGATCCAGTACTTTTGTTTTAAAAAAACTCAATTTTTCATAATTTGGAAATTTATATTTTATTTTCGATCTGTACTTTTGTTTTACAAAAAACATAATTTTTCGTAATTAAGAAATTCTAATTTTATTTTCGATCCGTACTTTTGTTTTACACAAAGAAGTTAATTTTTCATAATTTCAAAATTTAAATTTTATTCTCGATCTCTACTTTTGTTTTACGATAAAAAATCAATTTTTTGTAATTTGGAGATTTCAATTTTGTTTTCGATCCAGTACTTTTGTTTTACAAAAAACACAATTTTTCATTATTTGAAATTTATATTTTGTTTTCGATCCCTACTTTTGTTTTACAAAAAACTCAATTTTTCATAATTAGGAAATTCAAATTTTATTTTCGATCCGTACTTTTGTTTTACAAAAAAAATCAATTTTTCATAATTAGGAAATTCAATTTTCGATCCGTACTTTTGTTTTACACAAAAATTTCAATTTTTCGTAATTTGGAAATTTATATTTTATTCTTGATCCAGTACTTTTGTTTTACACAAAAAATTCAATTTTTTGTAATTTTGAAATTTATATTTTATTCTCGATCCAGTACTTTTGTTTTACAAAAATATCAATTTTTCATAATTCAGAAATTTATATTGTATTTTCGATCCAGTACTTTTGTTTTACAATAAAAAATCACTTTTTCATAAATACGAAATTCAGAATTTATTTTCGATTCAGTACTTTTGTTTTAGACAAAAAATTCAATTTTTCGAAATATATATTTTATTCTCGATCCATACGTTTGTTTTACAAAAAATCAATTTTTCATAATTCGAAATTTATATTTTATTTTCGATCCAGTACTTTTGTTGTACGAAAAAAATCAATTTTTCATAATTTGGAAATTTATATTTTATTCTCGATCCGTACTTTTGTTTTACACAAAAATACTCAATTATTCCTAACTCGAAATTCAAATTTTATTTTCAATCCGTACTTTTCTTTTGCACAAAAACTCATTTTTTCGTAATTTCGTAATTTATATTTTATTCTCGATCCAGTACTTTTCTTTTAGATAAAAACCTCAATTTTTCGTAATTTCAAAATTTAAATTTTATTTTCGATCCGTACTTTTCTCATACAAAAAATCAAATTTTCATACTTTGGAAATTTATATTTTATTTTCGATCCGTACTTCTTTTTTACAAAAAAAACATCAATTTTTCATAATTTGTAAATTTATATTTTATTTTCGATCCAGTACTTTTGTTTTAAAAACTCAATTTTTCATAATTTGGAAATTTATATTTTATTTTCGATCCAGTACTTTTGTTTTACAAAAAACATAATTTTTCGTAATTAAGAAATTCTAATTTTATTTTCGATCCAGTACTTTTGTTTTACACAAAAGAAGTTAATTTTTCATAATTTCAAAATTTAAATTTTATTCTCGATCTCTACTTTTGTTTTACGATAAAAATCAATTTTTTGTAATTTGGAGATTTCAATTTTGTTTTCGATCCAGTACTTTTGTTTTACAAAAAACACAATTTTTCATTATTTGAAATTTATATTTTATTTTCGATCCGTACTTCTTTTTTACAAAAAAAACATCAATTTTTCATAATTTGTAAATTTATATTTTATTTTCGATCCGTACTTTTGTTTTAAAAAAAACTCAATTTTTCATAATTTGGAAATTTATATTTTATTTTCGATCTGTACTTTTGTTTTACAAAAAAACATAATTTTTCAGTAATTAAGAAATTCTAATTTTATTTTCGATCCGTACTTTTGTTTTACACAAAAACTCGATTTTTCGTAATTTCGAAATTTTTATTTATTCTCGATCTGTACTTTTTTTTTTGCAAAAAAAGGAATTTTTCATAATTCAAAAATTTCTATTTTATTTTTGGTCCGTACTTTTGTTTTACACAAAAAAAACTATATTTTTTACAATTTTGAAATTTAAATTTTATTTTTTATCCTTACATTTATTTTGAAAAAAAAATTCAATTTTTCATAATTTGGAAGTTTATATTTTATTTTGGATCCGTACTTTTGTTTTACAAAAAAAAATCAATTTTTCATAATTTGGATAATTATATTTTATTTTCGATCCGTACTTTTGTTTTACAAGAAAAAAACTTTATTTTTCAGTAATTTGGAAATTCAAATTTTATTTTCGATCCTTACTTTTGCTTTACAAAAAAAAGCTCAATTTTTCATAATTTGGAAATTTATATTTATTCTCGATCACGTACTTTTGTTTGACGCATAAAAACTCAAATTTTCGTAATTTCAAAATTTGTATTTTATTTTCGTTCTGTACTTTAGTTTTACACAAAAAAACACAATTTTTCATTATTTGGAAATTTATATTTTGTTTTCGATCCCTACTTTTGTTTTTCAAAAAAAAACTCAATTTTTCATAATTAGGAAATTCAAATTTTATTTTCGATCCGTACTTTTGTTTTACACAAAAAAATTCAATTTTTCGTAATTTGGAAATTTATATTTTATTCTCGATCCGTACTTTTGTTTTACAAAAAAAAAATCAATTTTTCATAATTAGGAAATTCAATTTTCGATCCGTACTTTTGTTTTACACAAAAAATTTCAATTTTTCGTAATTTGGAAATTTATATTTTATTCTTGATCCGTACTTTTGTTTTACACAAAAAAATTCAATTTTTGTAATTTCGAAATTTATATTTTATTCTCGATCTGTACTTTTGTTTTACAAAAATATCAATTTTCATAATTCAGAAATTTGTATTGTATTTTTCGATCAAGTACTTTTGTTTTACAATAAAAAAATCACTTTTTCATAAATACGAAATTTAGAATTTATTTTCGATTCAGTACTTTTGTTTTGGACAAAAATTCAATTTTTCGAAATATATATTTTATTCTCGATCCATACGTTTGTTTTACAAAAAAATCAATTTGTCATAAATCGGAAATTTATATTTTATTTTCGATCCAGTACTTTTGTTTTACTGAAAAAAATCAATTTTTCATAATTTGGAAATTTATATTTTATTCTCGATCCGTACCTTTGTTTTACGCAAAAACACAATTTTTCGTAACTCAAATTCAAATTTTATTTTGATC
>CM059261.1:8772255-8782857 GCA_030347555.1 Lablab purpureus | reverse complement strand
GTTTCCAATGTCTCCAGATCCTTTGATTTTGCCCTTGCTATTGTCTCCAAAAGTAACAAAACCCTAAACCCTAAACAAAAAAAACTCCATTTTTTGTAACTTCAAAATTTAAATTGTTGGCATATTTCAGGTCCAGAGTTTTATGGAGACCTACAGTTTTGATGATGAAGTTTTTTAGGAAGTTTCAATCAACATTAAAGACTTGTGCCATCTCACAAAGGAAGGTTGCTTGATAAGAAAGGAAAGGCATAAAGAGCATTCAAAGCTTTCAAGAGAGAAGATTGATGAAGATTTTATCAAGAGCTGAAGGATCAAAGGTAGAAGGTTCTGTTTTGGGTGTTGGATAAAAAGAGTAAGTCATAAATCCCATTCAAGACCTTCCCAAACAAGAGAGCAAGGTGTTTTCTCGCAAAAACGTTTTTCTACGCTTTTAATCGATTACCATACGTAGATAATCGATTATTTAACTTAAAATTTGAATTAAAAATGTTTAACGAGCAAAATAATCGATTAAGTGTCTTTGATAATCGATTATATTGATTTTGGGTTAATATAATCGATTATGGCCTTAATCTAATCGATTAAATCAGACGATATTTGTTTTCCAGTTTTTAAACATGATATAATCGATTAAGCTTTTAATATAATCGATTAAATGAGTCGTTTTGCAAAATTAATTCTAAATCAACCTAAGAATGGAAACTTTGGAGCATTTTCGAATTATAAAATGAAAGAGAATGTCTTAGGTTTAACACATCTGAACAAACACAAAATATTCAAAGTGTTTCTGTGCCTTAGCTTTTTCAAAGCTGCTTTCCTGCTCTCTTCAGTTTGATCAAGTCTTTGGAAGTGGTGATCATTGTGCTTAAGCTTTCTATCCAGCACATTTCAGGTGTATTCTTTTACTGTTTTCTGTAAAGGGAAAATTCATCCCTTGGATCTTTTCTAAGGGAGGTGTTTCATCTCTAGTGTGTCAAGAGAGGTGGGTTTCATCCTCAGTGTGTCTGGGGAGGTGTTTCATCCTTAGTGTGTCTGAGGAGGTGTTTCTGTTTATCTTTATTTGTTATTGCATGAATTGGTGTTTGTAATTTCAATTAAAGATAGTGGGGAAAATCATCACGGATTTGTGGTGGTTGGGAAGCTGGACGTAGGATTGGCTTAATCAGAACCGAGTATAAATCTCTGTGTTATTTCTCTTTCTCTATCTCTTTTAATTGTGGATCATTATAACAATTGCTAATCCCAACAGCGTTAATCAAAGGATTGGAAAAATTCACATCCAAGTTTTTGAAAGTTTTTCAAAACCTGAAAATTTATTTGAAAGAGAAAATTTCTTTAAAAACCCAATTCACCCCCCCCTCTTGGTTTTTACACTGCCGTCTTTATTTAACATAAATATTATTTTTGATCCGTACTTTTGATTGACAAAAAAATCAATTTTTCCTAATTTGGAAATTTATATTTTATTTTTGATCCGTACTTTTGTTTTACAAAAAAATAACTCAATTCTTCATAATTTGGAAATATATATATGATTTTGGATCCCTATTTTTGTTTTACAAAAAAAAAACTCAAATATTCATAATTTGGATATTTATATTTTATTCTTGATCCGTACTTTTGTTTTACACAAAAAATCTCTATTTTTCCTAATTTGGAAATTTAAATTTTATTTTGGATCTGTACTTTTGTTTTACACAAAAAAAACTAGATTTTTCGTAATTTTGAAATTTAAATTTTATTCTTGATCTGTACTTTTGTTTTACAAAAAAAATCAATTTTTCATAATTTGGAAATTTATATTTTATTTTCGATCCGTACTTTGATTTTACAATAAAAAAAATCAATTTTTCATAATTTGGAAATTTACATTTTATTTTCGATTCGTACTTTTGTTTTACAAGAAAAACATTCAATTTTTCATAATTTGGAAATTCAAATTTTATTTTCGATCCGTACTTTTGTTTTAAAAAAAAAACTCAAATTTTCACAATTTGGAAATTTATACTTGTTCTCGATACGTACTTTAGTTTTACGCATAAAAAGTCAATTTTTCGTAATTTCGAAATTTGTATTTTATTTTTGTTTCGTACTATTTTTTACAAAAAAAATTCCATTTTTCATAATTTGGAAATTTGTATTTTATTTTTGATAAAAAAAACTCAATTTTTTGTAATTTGGAAATTCAAATTTTGTTTTCGATTCGTAATTTTATTTTACACAAAAAAAAACTCTATTTTTCGTAATTTCGAAATTTAAATTTTATTTGTGATCCGTACTTTTGTTTTACAAGAAAAAATCAATTTTTCCTAATTTGGAAATTTATATTTTATTTTTTATCCGTGTTTTTGTTTTACAAAAAACAACTCAATTTTTCATAATTTGAAAATTCATATTTTATTTTCGATCCGTAATTTTGTTTTCCACAAGAAATGTATATTTTTCGTAATTTGGAAATTTAAATTTTATTTTCGATCCGTAGTTTTTTTTTACAAAAAAAATTGATTTTTCAAAATTCGGAAATTTATATTTTATTTTTGATCCACACTTTTGTTTTACAACAAAAATCAATTTTTCATAATTTGGAAAATTATATTTTATTTTCAATCCGTACTTTTGTTTTAAACAAAAAAACTCAATTTCTCATAATTTTGAAATTTAAATTTTATACTCTATCCGTACTTTTCTTTTACCAAAAAAATCAATTTTTCATAATTTGGAAATTTATATTTTATTTTCAATATGTACTTTTCTTTTACAAAAAAGAAACTCAATTTTTGATAATTCGGAAATTCAAATTTTATTTTCGATCCGTACTTTTGTTTTACACAAAAAAACTCCATTTTTCGTAATTTCGAAATTTTTATTTATTCTCGATCTGTACTTTTTTTTTTGCAAAAAAAATGAATTTTTCGTAATTCAAAAATTTTTATTTTATCTTTTATCTGTACTTTTGTTTTACAGAAAAAAAAACTATATTTTTCACAATTTTGAAATTTAAATTTTATTTTTGATCCTTACATTTATTTTGAAAAAAAAAATCAATTTTTCATAATTTGGAAGTTTATATTTTATTTTGGATCCGTACATTTGTTTTACAAAAAAAAAATTCAATTTTTCATAATTTGGATAATTATATTTTATTTTCGATCCGTACTTTTGTTTTACAAGAAAAAAACTCAATTTTTCGTAATTTGGAAGTTCAAATTTTATTTTCGATCCTTACTTTTTCTCTACAAAAAAAAAGCTCAATTTTTCATAATTTGGAAATTTATATTTATTCTCGATACGTACTTTTGTTTGACGCATAAAAACTCAATTTTTCGTAATTTCAAAATTTGTATTTTATTTTCGTTCTGTACTTTAGTTTTACACAAAAAAACTCAATTGTTCGTAACTTCGAAATTCAAATTTTATTTTCGATCCGTACTTTTGTTTTGCACAACAGAAGTTAATTTTTCGTAATTTCGAAATTTAAATTTTATTCTCGATGTCTACTTTTGTTTTACTATAAAAAAATCAATTTTTTGTAATTTGGAGATTTCAATTTTGTTTTCGATCTGTGCTTTTGTTTTACAAAAAAAACACAATTTTTCATTGTTTGGAAATTTATATTTTGTTTTCGATCCCTACTTTTGTTTTACAAAAAAAAACTCAATTTTTCATAATTCGGAAATTCAAATTTTATTTTCGATCCGTACTTTTGTTTTACACAAAAAAATTCAATTTTTCGTAATTTGGAAATTTATACTTTATTCTCGATCCGTACTTTTGTTTTACAAAAAAAAATCAATTTTTCATAATTAGGAAATTCAATTTTCGATCCGTACTTTTGTTTTACACAAAAAATTTCAATTTTTCGTAATTTGGAAATTTATATTTTATTCTTGATCCGTACTTTTGTTTTACACAAAAAAATTCAATTTTTTGTAATTTCGAAATTTATATTTTATTCTCGATCTGTACTTTTGTTTTACAAAAAATATCAATTTTTCATAATTCAGAAATTTATATTGTATTTTTGATCCGTACTTTTGTTTTACAATAAAAAAAATCAATTTTTCATAATTTGGAAATTTATACTTCATTTTCAATCCACACTTTTGTTTTACAAAAAAAAATCACTTTTTCATAAATACAAAATTCAGAATGTATTTTCGATTCTGACGATTGTTTTAGACAAAAAAATTCAATTTTTCGAAATTTATATTTTATTCTCGATCCATACGTTTGTTTTACAAAAAAAATCAATTTGTCATAATTCGGAAATTTATATTTTATTTTCGATCCGTATTTTTCTTTTACGAATAAAAATCAATTTTTCATAATTTGGAAATTTATATTTTATTCTCGATCCATACTTTTGTTTTACGCAAAAAACACAATTTTTCGTAACTTCGAAATTCAAATTTTATTTTCGATCCGTACTTTTGTTTTACACAAAAAAACTCAATTTTTCATAATTTCAAAATTTAAATTTTATTTTCGATCCGTACTTTTGTTTTACAAAATAAATCAATTTTTCATAAGTCGGGAATTTTTATTTTATTTTCGATATTTAATTTTTTCTAGAAAAAAAATCAAATTTTCATAATTTGGAAATTTCTATTTTATTCTCGATCCGTACTTTTGTTTTACACAAAAATACTCAATTATTCCTAACTTCGAAATTCAAATTTTATTTTCAATCCATACTTTTCTTTTACACAAAAAACTCATTTTTTCGTAATTTCATAATTTATATTTTATTCTCGATCTGTACTTTTGTTTTAGATAAAAAAACCTCAATTTTTCGTAATTTTGAAATTTAAATTTTATTTTCGATCCGTACTTTTCTCATACAAAGAAATCAAATTTTCATACTTTGGAAATTTATATTTTATTTTCGATCCGTACTTCTTTTTACAAAAAAAACATCAATTTTTCATAATTTGTAAATTTATATTTTATTTTCGATCCGTACTTTTGTTTTAAAAAAAAACTCAACTTTTCATAATTTGGAAATTTATATTTTATTTTCGATCTGTACTTTTGTTTTACAAAAAAACATAATTTTTCGTAATTAAGAAATTCTAATTTTATTTTCGATCCGTACTTTTGTTTTACACAAAAAACTCGATTTTTCGTAATTTCGAAATTTTTACTTATTCTCGATCTGTACTTTTTTTTTTGCAAAAAAAATGAATTTTTCATAATTCAAAAATTTCTATTTAAATTTTATTTTTTATCCTTACATTTATTTTGAAAAAAAAATTCAATTTTTCATAATTTGGAAGTTTATATTTTATTTTGGATCCGTACTTTTGTTTTACAAAAAAAAATCAATTTTTCATAATTTGGATAATTATATTTTATTTTCGATCCGTACTTTTGTTTTACAAGAAAAAAACTTTATTTTTCGTAATTTGGAAATTCAAATTTTATTTTCGATCCTTACTTTTGCTTTACAAAAAAAAAGCTCAATTTTTCATAATTTGGAAATTTATATTTATTCTCGATACGTACTTTTGTTTGACGCATAAAAACTCAAATTTTCGTAATTTCAAAATTTGTATTTTATTTTCGTTCTGTACTTTAGTTTTACACAAAAAAACTCAACTTTTCGTAACTTCGAAATTCAAATTTTATTTTCGATCCGTACTTTTGTTTTACACAAAAGAAGTTAATTTTTCATAATTTCAAAATTTAAATTTTATTCTCGATCTCTACTTTTGTTTTACGATAAAAAAATCAATTTTTTTGTAATTTGGAGATTTCAATTTTGTTTTCGATCTGTACTTTTGTTTTACAAAAAAACACAATTTTTCATTATTTGGAAATTTATATTTTGTTTTCGATCCCTACTTTTGTTTTTCAAAAAAAAACTCAATTTTTCATAATTAGGAAATTCAAATTTTATTTTCGATCCGTACTTTTGTTTTACACAAAAAAATTCAATTTTTCGTAATTTGGAAATTTATATTTTATTCTCGATCCGTACTTTTGTTTTACAAAAAAAAAATCAATGTTTCATAATCAGGAAATTCAATTCTCGATCCGTACTTTTGTTTTACACAAAAAATTTCAATTTTTCGTAATTTGGAAATTTATATTTTATTCTTGATCCGTACTTTTGTTTTACACAAAAAAATTCAATTTTTTGTAATTTCGAAATTTATATTTTATTCTCGATCTGTACTTTTGTTTTACAAAAAATATCAATTTTTCATAATTCAGAAATTTATATTGTATTTTCGATCCGTACTTTTGTTTTACAATAAAAAAATCACTTTTTCATAAATACGAAATTCAGAATTTATTTTCGATTCGTACTTTTGTTTTAGACAAAAAAATTCAATTTTTCGAAATATATATTTTATTCTCGATCCATACGTTTGTTTTACAAAAAAAATCAATTTGTCATAATTCGGAAATTTATATTTTATTTTCGATCCGTACTTTTGTTTTACGAAAAAAAATCAATTTTTCATAATTTGGAAATTTATATTTTATTCTCGATCCGTACTTTTGTTTTACGCAAAAAACACAATTTTTCGTAACTTCGAAATTCAAATTTTATTTTCGATCCGTACTTTTGTTTTACACAAAAATACTCAATTATTCCTAACTTCGAAATTCAAATTTTATTTTCAATCCGTACTTTTCTTTTGCACAAAAAACTCATTTTTTCGTAATTTCGTAATTTATTGTTGGCATATTTCAAGTCCAGAGTTTTATGGACACCTACAGTTTTGATGATGAAGTTTTTAGGAAGTTTCTATCAACATTAAAGACTTGTGCCATCTCACAAAGGAAGGTTGCTTGATAAGAAAGGAAAGGCATAAAGAGCATTCAAAGCTTTCAAAAGAGAAGATTGATGAAGATTTTCTCAAGAGCTGAAGGATCAAAGGTAGAAGGTTCTGTTTTGGGTGTAGGATAAAAAGAGTAAGTCATAAATCCCATTCAAGACCTTCCCAAACAAGAGAGCAAGGTGTTTTCTCGCAAAAACGTTTTTCTACGCTTTTAATCGATTACCATACGTAGATAATCGATTATTTAACTTAAAATCTGAATAAAAAATGTTTAACGAGCAAAATAATCGATTAAGTGTCTTTGATAATCGATTATATTGATTCTGGGTTAATATAATCGATTATGGCCTTAATCTAATCGATTAAAATCAGACGTATTTGTTTTCCAGTTTTTAAACATGATATAATCGATTAAGCTTTTAATATAATCGATTAAGCTTTTAATATAATCGATTAAATGAGTCGTTTTTGCGAAATTAATTCTAAATCAACCTAAGAATGGAAACTTTGGAGCATTTTCGAATTATAAAATGAAAGAGAATGTCTTAGGTTTAACACATCTGAACAAACACAAAACATTCAAAGTGTTTCTGCGCCTTAGCTTTTTCAAAGCCGCTTTCACTGCTCTCTTCGGTTTGATCAAGTCTTTGGAAGTGGTGATCATTGTGCTTAAGCTTTCTATCCATCACATTTCGGTGTATTCTTTTCTTGTTTTACGTAAAGGGAAAATTCATCCCTTGGATCCGTTCTAAGGGAGGTGTTTCATCTCTTGTGTGTCAAGAGAGGTGGGTTTCATCCTCGGTGTGTGCAGGGAGGTGTTTCATCCTCGGTGTGTGCGGGAGGTGTTTCATCCTCGGTGTATGCGGGAGGTGTTTCATCCTTAGTGTGTCCGAGGAGGTGTTTCGTTTATCTTTATTTGTTATTGCATGAATTGGTGTTTGTAATTTCAATTAAAGATAGTGGGGAAAATCATCACGGATTTGTGGTGGTTGGGAACTGGATGTAGGATTGGCTTAATCCGAACCAGTATAAATCTCTGTGTTCTTTCTCTTTCTCTTTATCTCTTAATTGTGGATCATTATTACAATTGCTAATCCCAACAGCGTTAATCAAAGGATTGGAAAAATTCACATCCAAGTTTTTGAAAGTTTTTCAAAACCTGAAAATTTATTTAAAAGAGAAAATTTCTTTAAAAACCCAATTCACCCCCCCCCCTCTTGTTGGCATATTTCAAGTCCAGAGTTTTATGGACACCTACAGTTTTGATGATGAAGTTTTTAGGAAGTTTCAATCAACATTAAAGACTTGTGCCATCTCACAAAGGAAGGTTGCTTGATAAGAAAGGAAAGGCATAAAGAGCATTCAAAGCTTTCAAGAGAGAAGATTGATGAAGATTTTCTCAAGAGCTGAAGGATCAAAGGTAGAAGGTTCTGTTTTGGGTGTTGGATAAAAAGAGTAAGTCATAAATCCCATTCAAGACCTTCCCAAACAAGAGAGCAAGGTGTTTTCTCGCAAAAACGTTTTTCTACGCTTTTAATCGATTACCATACGTAGATAATCGATTATTTAACTTAATATTTGAATAAAAAATGTTTAACGAGCAAAATAATCGATTAAGTGTCTTTGATAATCGATTATATTGATTCTGGGTTAATATAATCGATTATGGCCTTAATCTAATCGATTAAATCAGACAATATTTGTTTTCCAGTTTTTAAACATGATATAATCGATTAAGCTTTTAATATAATCGATTAAATGAGTCGTTTTTGCGAAATCATTCTAAATCAACCTAAGAATGGAAACTTTGGAGCATTTTCGAATTATAAAATGAAAGAGAATGTCTTAGGTTTAACACATCTGAAAAAACACAAAACATTCAAAGTGTTTCTGCGCCTTAGCTTTTTCAAAGCCGCTTTCCTGCTCTCTTCAGTTTGATCAAGTCTTTGGAAGTGGTGATCATTGTGCTTAAGCTTTCTATCCATCACATTTCAGGTGTATTCTTTTACTTGTTTTTACGTAAAGGAAAATTCATCCCTTGGATGCTGTTCTAAGGAGGTGTTTCATCTCTTGTGTGTCAAGAGAGGTGGGTTTCATCCTCGGTGTGTGCAGGGAGGTGTTTCATCCTCGGTGTGTCAGGGAGGTGTTTCATCCTCGGTGTGTGCGGGAGGTGTTTCATCCTTAGTGTGTACGAGGAGGTGTTTCAGTTTATCTTTATTTGTTATTGCATGAATTGGTGTTTGTAATTTCAATTAAAGATAGTGGGGAAAATCATCACGGTTTGTGGTGGTTGGGAGCTGGATGTAGGATTGGCTTAATCCGAACCGAGTATAAATCTCTGTGTTCTTTCTCTTTCTCTTTATCTCTTAATTGTGGATCATTATTACAATTGCTAATCCCAACAGCGTTAATCAAAGGATTGGAAAAATTCACATCCAAGTTTTTGAAAGTTTTTCAAAACCTGAAAATTTATTTAAAAGAGAAAATTTCTTTAAAAACCCAATTCACCCCCCCCCCTCTTGTTGGCATATTTCAAGTCCAGAGTTTTATGGACACCTACAGTTTTGATGATGAAGTTTTTAGGAAGTTTCAATCAACATTAAAGACTTGTGCCATCTCACAAAGGAAGGTTGCTTGATAAGAAAGGAAAGGCATAAAGAGCATTCAAAGCTTTCAAGAGAGAAGATTGATGAAGATTTTCTCAAGAGCTGAAGGATCAAAGGTAGAAGGTTCTGTTTTGGGTGTTGGATAAAAGAGTAAGTCATAAATCCCATTCAAGACCTTCCCAAACAAGAGAGCAAGGTGTTTTCTCGCAAAAACGTTTTCTACGCTTTTAATCGATTACCATACGTGAGATAATCGATTATTTAACTTAATATTTGAATAAAAAATGTTTAACGAGCAAAATAATCGATTAAGTGTCTTTGATAATCGATTATATTGATTACTGGGTTAATATAATCGATTATGGCCTTAATCTAATCGATTAAATCGAGACAATATTTGTTTTCAGTTTTTAAACATGATATAATCGATTAAGCTTTTAATATAATCGATTAAATGAGTCGTTTTGCGAAATCATTCTAAATCAACCTAAGAATGGAAACTTTGGAGCATTTTCGAATTATAAAATGAAAGAGAATGTCTTAGGTTTAACACATCTGAAAAAACACAAAACATTCAAAGTGTTTACTGCGCCTTAGCTTTTTCAAAGCCGCTTTCTGCTCTCTTCGATTTGATCAAGTCTTTGGAAGTGGTGATCATTGTGCTTAAGCTTTCTATCCATCACATTTCAGGTGTATTCTTTTACTGTTTTCTGTAAAGGGAAAATTCATCCCTTGGATCTGTTCTAAGGGAGGTGTTTCATCTCTTGTGTGTCAAGAGAGGTGGGTTTCATCCTCGGTGTGTGCAGGGAGGTGTTTCATCCTCGGTGTGTGCGGGAGGTGTTTCATCCTCGGTGTGTGCAGGGAGGTGTTTCATCCTTAGTGTGTCCGAGGAGGTGTTTCAGTTTATCTTTATTTGTTATTGCATGAATTGGTGTTTGTAATTTCAATTAAAGATAGTGGGGAAAATCATCACGGTTTGTGGTGGTTGGGAAGCTGGATGTAGGATTGGCTTAATCCAGAACCGAGTATAAATCTCTGTGTTCTTTCTCTTTCTCTTTATCTCTTAATTGTGGATCATTATTACAATTGCTAATCCCAACGAGCGTTAATCAAAGGATTGGAAAAATTCACATCCAAGTTTTTGAAAGTTTTTCAAAACCTGAAAATTTATTTAAAAGAAAATTTCTTTAAAAACCCAATTCACC